>OZ057399.1:9295939-9368439 GCA_964056695.1 Melieria picta | reverse complement strand
CGGTGTGCGGCGCTTCGCTGTGGTGTTGTGTGGTGTGGTGTGGCATGTTGTGTACTTGTCGGTGGACTCACAAGAGTGCACTGTGTGTTTTGTGGGCATTCTTTGGCTGGCTGGGAGGTTGCTTTGTCATGAAATTGAATGTTGATTGGGATCAGTAATCAGTGGAATTGTTGGCATGAGTGGCGCGCAGAATGTGCAACAAAAACAAATCGACAAAATTGCAGGGAGTAAAACAATTTAATTAAATGTGGTTTAGGGTCGCTGTCACAGGCGCACCGGCTGGCGCGCCACAACCGAATCACTGTCTGTGGCGGTGTTTGTGTTTGCTGCTTGTTTGTTTGTTTGTCTCTTTGTCAGGCACTGTGCAGCCATTGTGACTGAATGTTGCTTAATTTGTTGCTAATAATCGGCAACGCTGTTTGTTGGTTTTTCTACAAAACCGTTGGCTGATTTCAGCCAAAATGGTTTCATGGCCATTGGGCTGTCAAAACGTGAGTTGGTTGCCACAAATTCTCGCATTACAATAACTTGCTGGTTATTTAATTAAATATATAATTTTGTTTATTATTTATGTATATAAGTATTAGGGGAATTCTTTGTAAGGTACCACTCTTTGTAATGTGCCACCCCTGCTCGATTCTGACGTTCCAGCAATCCTAGCAAACAAATTCATTCCGTCATTTAAGCTATATTTGACAACATAAATTTTAATGTGGTTTTTGAGGGAACAGACGCAATAACACGGTCTGGGTTAAAAAAAGTGTCAAATTTGGTTAAGAAAAAACTTAAAAATAAAAACTGAAGGTTTTTCTTGCGTTGAAAAAGAAATCAAATACGTGTAAACAACTAATGTAAATACCAGTGTTGGTCTTAATTTTTTATGCTTTTTCATAAGCCGAAATGATATCCGAGCATATCGTAAGAGGAGAAAATTTATTCAATAATTTCCAAAATGGCATGAAAATGTAAAGTGCCAACTTTTTTTCTTTGTAAAGTGCCTCTTTTTTCATTGTTTTGTGGTCCTATATCGGTAAAGTGCCTTTTTATTGCTCGGAATCGTCATTAAATTTTTCTCTAATCCTATCATGAAGAATAAATTAGTTCAGTTTTGTTTATTAATTTCCATACAATTATTCGTTTATTCGTTACCATTAAATTTGCATTTTGCTTTTGCTCATTTTCTATTCAATTCAAATTAAATTCAATAATCTTTCGCAAATTCTCCAAATCATGCATTTTTACTTGAGATTTCTACGTTTTTCGCGATTTTTTTAGGGGGTGGCACTTTACATTAAACAATTTTAGGGTGTCGATTTTTAACATTTTGGGAAAGTGGCTGTAAAATTAGTATTTACGAAAAATTCATATGAGGCGTTTCCTTGGATCATAGCTCTTTAAACCCTCTTTCCAAAGGTATATCAATCTTGGCGAAAAGTTAGTTTTCTAACGAGTTATACGCAAAAAAGCCATCGGGTGGCACATGACAAAGAATTCCCTTACAATTTTCACTAAATTTCTTTTATATAAATCAACTCTTTTAAACGTTTTCGTCATTTGTCATCTGACGAAAGTAGGGAATGATGGACAGATAAACGAATGGCAAGACATAGGTGTCCGACCGAAGGTTTTTGGCCGAAGCCGAAGCAGAATATTCGGCATAACTAAAATATTAGTCGAAGCCGAATATTACGACCAAATTCTTTAAGGAAAAAAACTTATCAAATTTAGCCCTTCTCTCTCTATTAATTTCTTTGTATTATATATATATTTTAGTAAAAAAAACCAAAAACAGTTTCTAACAAAAAACAAAAAATCTAACAAATCAACTGACACAAAAAGCTGATTACAGATCATTTTTAGTAATCGCAATATTGATTATGAAATATCGATAAATCCTATATTTGATAAAATACTTCGAAACAGAGCAAATTGACTTGCATTACAGGGCGAAAACCTCCGGCTAAAGTATTCGGCTATATTGGCCGAAGCCGAATAGGTCGAATACCGAAAACGAATACTAATACAAATTCTTTTAAGGAAATAACAACTGATCAAATTTAGCCCTTCTTTCTCTATTCATTTCTTTGCGCCACTCAAAAATTAATAAAATATTATTTATATATATATTCTAGTAAAAAAAAACCAAAAACAGTTTCTAACAAAAAACAAAAAATTTAACAATTCAACGGACACAAAGAGCTGATTAGAGATAATTTTTTTTATTAATCGCAATATTGAGTACAAAATATCGATAAACCCGATATTTGATAAAATACTTCGAAACAAATTAACTTGCATTACAGGGCGAAAACCTTTAGCTAAAGTATTCGGCTATTTTGGCTGAAGTCGAAGATTAAAAATTGGCCGAAAAGGTCGAATTCCGAAAAGGAATACTAATACAAATTATTAAAAAAAACTGATCAATTTTAGCGCTTCTTTCTCTATTAATTTCTTTGCTCCACTCAAGAATTAATAAAATAATATTTATATATATTATTCCAGTAAAAAAAAAAAAAACAGTTTCTAACAAAAAAACAAAAAATCTAACAATTCAACTGACTTAAATAGTTTTGGTTAGAAATTATTTTTATTAATCGCAATATTGATTATGAAATATCGATAAATCCTATATTTGATAAAATACTTCGAAACAAATTGACTTGCATTACAGGGCGAAAACCTTCAACTAAAGTATTCGGCTATTTAGGCCGAAGAAGAAGATTTAACACTCGAAAGACAATTGCCGTCATTTTGACGGGTTTTCATTTTTAAATATCTGTATTTTCTTTTGTATTTCTATCAACTTTTGCTTTGATGACTTTTATTTTTTATTGGGTTCTACAACCAGTTCTACAATTAGGGTTCTACAATTACAATTAACCAAATCCGATGTGTACTTTTCGAGATATCAGCGGATATAGTAGTATAGTGTTAAAATTGGCCGAATAAACCGAATACCGAAGCCGAAGACAAATATTCGGTCGGACACTACAAGACATACACACAGATCGATACGACCAAATCGATTCTGCCATATATATCTTTTTTCCATACCAACCGCACCCCCTTTTTGGCGTTCCCAAGTACATAAAATCATAGCAAAGTGACCCATAGCAGGATATAAAAAATCATAACTGTGGTTCTTACTTAATGTCTCGTATTTTATATTAACAATAACAAAAACAACAACCAACCACAATCATCACAATCGCAATCAACCGACGAAGCCAAACAACACCGGCGCAACACCCGCACCGCAAATCAACAACCACATTTGCTCTCTTGCACACTTACATATGTGCGCCTGTGTTGGTGTTGTTGTTGTCGGCGGCGTAGTGACAATCGCCGTAATTAGTCAAATTAGCCACTCATTATTGACATGCAATGGAGCGTCGTGCGGCTGCGTGCTGCCGCTTGGTCCGGTTTCGATTGCAAATTCATTTTCATTGGCTGTCGCAGCAACGGCAGTTGTACTAAAAATGGGGGGTACCAGCTCAACAAACAACAATAACAATAACAACCGCAAGCGCAACAAACAGCTGAGTGAAAAAATGCATGCGAAATGGCAATAAGCGTTGCCATTGCCGCCAGTGCCGATTTTTCAGTCAATTTCAAACGACCTTCAACTTCGCGCAGTCCAAGTGATTGCCGCACAGTTGTGGCAGCCGGTGCAGCGGCAGCAGCAGCAGCACCAATTGTTCACACCCAATTGAGCAGCGTGACGGCGGCTAAAGCAACAACAACGACAATGACTTGTACCACAACGATAATGGCGACGGCGGCTGCGGCGGCACAAGGTGGCGCTACGTGCACTTAGCGCACCTTACATTATTGAGGTTAGGTGCGATTAGTTTGGAATTTTCAATAATACGAATGCCGTAAATTCCGTTAGCGTGTGCGCGAGTTGGCAACAGGGCAGTTGTTGTTGTTGTTGGTGGTGACACAGCTGTGCTTTTGTTTTCATTTAAGTTTGCTTGCGCGCCGTCGAGTCGTTTGTGAGTGGCGCGTTTGGTGCACGCTCGCTTGCAGGTGCTCGCTCGCTGCGAACTTTCAGGCACAACAACAATAGAAACATTCGCAGACCAATGCAAATTGAGCGCACAAATCGTAAAACGCAGTTAAAAAAACTTAGATGTAGAGCAGCCGATACGGAAGTTAAATGCAACCAAGAATTAAGGCAAACCTACAATTGCAACAATGTTGCAAGCATAATTTCTCACGCTAGTGGCACAAGTGTGACAAATATACATTTTATGTGACAGTCACACCATGGTAACAGAACAGTTGCAGACGCGAAAGTGGGTGAAAGCAGCTAAAACCATCATTCGACCACATCGATTATAAACGCTGAAAATTTTGAATGCACTAATTATCTCTGGGAGATGGAGAGCAGAGTTTGGCAATACCAATAATTCCAGTAATAATGACAGCTTTATCGAAATGCTAGAAATTCTTAGTTCGGGTCAGATCGGAAAGACCTCGAATCATATAGTTTACAGGCTCAATGCAGCATGTTCCAGCAAGATTTCTTATGACATTTGGAAGCCAGTGAAACTGATACGGTACAGTCACCTGTTCCCAATGAAATCACCTTATTTGTGTACAGCCAAACCTCGAAAGCATTAGCAGCTTTTAAGGTAAGGTCGAAAGTAGGCCAGAACTCATAATGAAGCAACCTTCCCATCTAGGACGTCCCTTCCTTTCTAATTCAACATACGTTTGGTACAACAGTAATGGAAATTTGTGGGCCTCTGATTGCATTCAGAAGCAAAGTGGAGAATTCTTGCAACATGACATTAACAGTTTAGCAACATGTTGATTGTTAAAAGCAGTTCGTTGACAAACTTGTCAGCAACTTATTGCCAAAGTGAACGAAATAATGACCATAGTATGGAGATAAAAATTCTTTATAAAATATCAACATAGAGTAAAAAATATATTTTATAAAAACTGAGCAATAGTACAGAGACAAAATTGTTGCTTTACGAAAAGGAAAAGAGTGAACAGTACAGAGAAATAAATATACTTTTTATAAGTATTGATACCCACTTGGGCAGCACTTCATTGGGCTGGGCAAGAATACCCTAACAGAGCCACTAAGGCTTAAGGGAAGAACCAGGAATTCAGGTCTTAGAAAATCGAAAATCTTTATCAAAGTTTATAGCTCCAAATGGAATGAGGAATGCCTCAGACTTAGAAAAAACCAGCTTAGACAGATCACCGGGCTTCTAACTGGACACTGCAGACCGAGAAAATATGTGGATACAATCGGTTTGGATCAGGTTAATGTCTGCAGACTGGTCAGCCGTTACCTGAGCACATCGTACTGTACTGTGATGTGATGCGTCGTAGCTGGAGACGATACCTGGGCCAGCACTGGCTCTCAGAAGAGAATATCAAACACCTAAACCTGCTTGAGTTACTTAGCTTCATGGCATCCTCTATGGTTGCAAGAATAAAATTTGTTGTTGGTAAAATTGTTGTTAGAATAGGAAAAATACGAAATTAATAAACTGAATATTTAAGTTTAAAGAAGAGAAGTATACACGTTTTTTTAATGATATAGGGTTTTCCAATAAGAGGTGTTATTTTGGTATGCAAAGAAAAATGCAATTTTTTGGGATAAATGATCGGATGTTTATTTCATAATAAAGAGGAAGGTATGCCGTATATATATATATATATCTTGACATAGTAAAGGAAGAAGAAGCAGAAAAAATTAGAGAACTTTTTAATTTGACGTTTTCTTTCAAATTAGATACTTTTTTTTTTTAAATTTTGGCTGAAGTAAATGAAGAAATATTCAAATTTTCGTTATGCGTACAAAGTTTTATGTTTAAGTAATTATTACAGCCACAACGATGTGGTTGCTCTCATAGAAAAACACTCTAAAATACAGGGTCCGAGTATAAAAATTAAAAAATGTCTTATGGAATGTTGCTAATATAACCACATAGAAGACTAAGACGTAAAATTTAAAATTTTAACTTTCCTCAGTAAAAACCTGTAGCGAAAGAGTTAACACTTGAAGGGCGCACTATAGATTATTTTTGGTCACATTCATTTTTGATCTAATCTAAATAATGATAAATAATCTTATAGTAAACTAGAAAAGACTATATTTCTGTAAATATGCGTATTTTTAAACGATTCAGCATAAAGAAATCAATAAATATTGATAGGGTTGAAATTGTACATAAAAAGAATATAATATACATTTTACAAAATGTTGAGAAAATATTTGCTTTACGAAATATATACTTTGAAATTGATGAACCAGTCAACAGCACCGAGCAAAAAAATGCATCTATAAATTTGCCAGTTATGCGAAAGTTATTGTTGTTATTTGGTTTAATTTGCTATTATTAGCAGCGTTAAATTCTTGCAAGTCGACCATGAAGACATTAATAAATTCATAAGTATTGGGACAACAAGTACGTTGAAAACTTTCACTTATTTCCTTGCAAAATTTATTTAAAGAAATTCATTCATCTAGCGTGAATAATAGTTTACATTGTTGTTTTGTTGTCTCACAACAAAATAAAATACACGCAATACATATTAACGGCGCCTTAAAAAAACAAGGCCAACAACAACAAAATCAGATCCGAAGCAACTGCAACATTCTTCAACGTCTTTCCATGGGCGAAAATATATTTCTTTTTTTTAAGGAAAAACACCAATGAGTGGCGCGCCTGAAATAATTTTTGCACATTTTTCTCAGAACTTGGCACTTGAGATTTGATGCACATTTTCGTGGCAGTTGAATGTTTACGGCGCAGACAAATGTGTGGGTGGAGAAAACCCAGCCGATAAAACGTTGCAGCGTGCAGTGCGGGCGGACGCGAGTGCAGCTGTACTAATGGGCAGCGGCTATGGACAAGTTGATGGTGTGCCCCAGAAAAATATATATTTTCCACTGTTGCAAAACATTCCTAAAGGAAGAGGAAAGAAGCATGTTTAACTACTTTACGCCGCAGACATTGCCGCTTCCACAAACATGAAATTTTCAAACATATCGATCGACCATGCAAATAATGAAGAGGAATGGCCAAAACATGCTTCAAAATGTCTGGCAAAAGATTTGTTTAATCAACTCGGAAAAAAGTGCCTTTCTAGCCAAGTTTTATGTGTATTTCTCATCGATATTATTTGGGGCTAAACAAACAACCATGGCACCGTCAGCAACAACACGCGCCACTTGCATATTTACGCACAAGTAATTAAAAAAAAAGCAATAGAAAACATCCAAAATTAGGGGGAAAATCATGCGCTATGAAAACAAAACACAAATAATGTTGATAAAAAATGAGCCACTCAAATAGGTGCGCAATGTTTTGCTTTCTCGCTGGTCGTTTTACTTGCACTTTGTTTTTACTCAATTCTATTTTAAATAAAACTAATGTTCACCTTCCGCGCCGCACACGCCGCATTGGAGCCGCCCAACTGCGCCGACGCCACAGTTGAACAATTAGAATTAATTGCCTTCATTTTCGGCTCGACTGTGACGATGACTAATTCGCACAGTGCACACTGCCAAAAAACATTTTCACTATTGATTTGAAGAATAGCCAAACACAAAATCATTGAAACGATGCGAATACTTCACTGCTCAATGGACGCGTAATTGCCTCGCTTCAAGGTGGCTGTGTGGCATGAGTAAAGTTGGCCAATAGATATTTTATTGGAACGATAGTGTTTGACGATTGCGAATGGTCCATAAAAAGTGAAATCCAAGATTGCTGTGCAGTTGGGAGTTTGATAGAAAGAAATGGCAGGAAAACGCAGTTAGTAGGAAAACCAATGTAGTAATACATTTTGAATTGAAACAAAAAACTCGATTCAAAACGATTCAAATATTTTCGTGTTAAGAATTCGTGAAAACGGCCTTTTTCAGTCCTGATAAACAAAGCATCCGAAAAGCGGTCAATACAGTTTTTCATTTTCTGATTCGTTGTTCTTTTAGAGGGACTTTAAAGTTCAAGGATATACACAATTCAAATATTGTTTTTTTAAATATTTGCGGTTGTGCAACGATGAAAGAAGGCATTAAATGAAAACAAACTTGTCGCTTTTTGACTAAAATTTATTTTTAACTTTCAGTACCAAAATATGTCAGTAATATTGTCAGTCTTATTTCGTAGACAAAAAATTATTGCGTATTCCATACTAAATTCTAATTCTTGGATGTCGTATTAAACGGATCTTTAAACTTAGGGACATACACATTTTAAAGATCTTTAAAAAATATTTGCAGCAATCATGAAGAAATGGGCATTAAATGAAAGAAGAAACTTGTCGCTTTTTGACTAAAATTTATATTTTGAACTTTCAGTACCAAAATATGTCAGTAAGTAATATGTAGTAAATTACCTGAACATTTTATTTTCCTATCTAATTTCGTAGACAAAAAATTATTGCGTATTCCATACAAAATTCCTGCTTATAAATGGAAACTTATTTGTTTAACTATGAACTAAATTTAATTGGGATAGAAGAATAAAATTTTGAGGTATTACATACCAAGATCCAAAATATACAATTTTTCTAAAAGGATTCGTTGGAAAACTTGAAGCATATCGAAGGATACATCTTTGAATGGGGTTTCGATTCAATCAGCAATTCGCATTCAATGGGGTTTTGACAATACATTTTGTTTTGTAGAAACCAAAAAATTGACAACCTGATGGTGAACTTTTGAACCTTAATTAATTTTGTATTTTTTTTACTCAAGAAGGTTGGCGATCGTTGAATAAATAATTTAAATCGGTTCAGTAGTTTCCGAAATATGATGTTTTCTCGCTTACTTAACTTATACATTTACAAGTGGGGAGCCAATGGCATAGAAAATGGCCAATTTTGTATGGCAGCCCCCTTAAGACTTGGAAACAGCGGGTAGGTATGTTTCGAAGAAACATTCGGGAGGGAAAATAAATGGGTGTCATCTGGGGGCAACCTGGGAGCAGTGGGAGCGAATTTTGTAAAAACGACCATTTTGTATGCGAGCCCCATTAAGGGTTGGAGATGGGGTATAAATATGTTTGAAAGAAATGTTCAGGAGAGAAAACTAGTGGGGGTCGGTCATAGAGTTTAACCCTCTAAGAGCAACTTCTGACCAGCTGTGGAGCAATTCGTTGAATTATCCAGCTTTTTTGTGAACTTTGACCACGATGCGACCCCACTCTTGCCTAAACAATTTTTGGCTCATGCACTTTTTCACCAAACCGCATAAAATGAGAGGTTGTGGAGCATCAAAATCGAAAAATCTTGCACTAAATCATGTCTAATGTACATATGTAATAAATACTCAGGGCCATGGGTCAAATAGTCTCTTCAATGACAGTCAAGCTGTTCTAATGGCATTGATCTCTCAACTCACCACACTGAGCATAGTCAACAATGTCACATTGGCACCTTGGTACCACAAATCTTCTCATCTACTCACAATTCTTTGGAACTCGGGTAGATTGCAAGCAAATCAACAGAAAACATCAAGTCGCAGTACAATGAATGCATACTCTGTCTGACTGCTGCTTCGAGCAAGGAAAAAATATCCTCAATTGAAGCCCTCAGACTATTCTAAAGTATAAATTTTAATAATTTCTAAAATGTTAATATTTCATTAAATAAATTTGCTGAGAATTAAATGTTGCAAGATTTCGAGGTTTAATTTTAATTTAATTTTAATTTTTTAATTTTTCAACACATCAGCCATTTAATGCTTAATTTCAAGCAGCATTTCGTGCAGTCAAATACAAATAATTGAATGCCAATATTTTGCATTCACCAACGCAACTCAATGCAATTTCACCATCGACACATCGGCATCATCAACGCCTCGACCACCTACCGTCTCCAACAACAGTCAAATGAGAAATTGTATGAAGAGTGCAAATTGCCAGATTGCTGCGATATTCAGCTCGCAACTATTCGCGGAAATGTCGAATAATTTTCGGAAAGAAAATTAGGTGTCTATAAACAATGCAAATAAAAACAAACCATTAAAGCACAGCGAGCACACATGTTGCTGCTCTATTATCTAATTGTTGTTGTTGTTGCCGCGACTGGTGCTGTCGACGAAATGAGGTGGCGTTGGATGTGCGCTAATAAACATTTCCATGACTGCCACTCAAAAATATCAAATCAAAACGCTGCGTTTTGGCATTTGTTGCATCTCCATCGGCGGCTGCCTCTCATGGCACTCATTTGATCAGCGGCCAGCGGCGGCAGTGCTGCGATTCGATTGAAATCTGTCCAAAATGACTACCTCAACTGACAGTTTACTTCCAATTTGTTGCTTCGCTTTGATGGCCGCCTTCACCTGCCACGCGCTAGAAAAATAAACCGAATCTCGCATGAAAGTTTCATTGCGGCGGCGATTTGTGTTATTTTCCATGCCGCTTGCCACATCGGCGCTCATGACCATGCCCACAGCCCAGCGGCGCCCGTGCACTGTCCGGCCACGATGAAGCGATGCCAATTTCGACACTGCGTGCGCCAATGTTTGCCACAACAATTCGCATAGTTTGCAAACTGTGTTGTTGTGAAGGTTGGCGTTTGGTGTGTTGTCGAAATTTTAATTTCTATTCCAATTTGCGCTGTAAACACACTTTTCGACGAAAAGTTTGTTTGCGTTGCTACTTTTGCTTTCTGCCAACGCTGAACTGTGGCCGCGTGTTGGCGTATTTGGGATTCGGTTGTTTGCACGACAGCGGGTGCTCAGGTAATAAATTTAAATTTAGAACTAATTGAAAATTTCCACTCAGCACTTTTCACACTGCCAAATTAAATTATTCGCGCAAATTTGTTGGCCACTTTTTGGCTGAGTTTCTGTTGCGTGGCGAAGTCAAATATGTGCAACCAAATATGCGGAAGCAACCGAAATGCTATCACAATAAACAGCTGGCACGACGAGGGAGCTCGTGAAAAAATGGCGCCCAGCGGGTGTGATTGTTGCTTTATTTCTTTTCAAGAAAAGACAGAGAGAACGAAAAAATGCAGACATGAAATTGCAAGTTGAGCAAAATGTTTCTCCAGGGCGAAGGGTTAAATGTTGTGAGTTTGTGTTAGATTAATTCAAATCAAATTAATTGAAATTAATTTAGATTAATTCAAATCAATTTAAATGAATTCAAATCAATTTAAATTAATTCAAATAAATTTAAATTAATTCAAATCAATTTAAATTTATTCAAAGCTATTATTTCAATCACTTAAAATATTTAGCTAAAATTAGAGTCCTAACAGCACATAGGCAAATTTTGTGATATTACTTGATATATTGGGCCCATTGACTTTAACCCTTTCGACCCCAAAGTTGCCTGAGATCAACTTCACCTTTATGTCATCTTATAGCAAAAGGTACGATTGATTTATAGGTTTAATTTAAGTAGACATCAACAAATTAATATCTTTAGAAATGAATTCAAAGCAAATTACAAAAATTTTACTGTTATCCCCAAAATAATTTCCAATAATTTGCAGCGATATTAGGGAAAGTTTGTGTTCTAATTGAAAACTACGAATTGTGCGCTTTTGATCAAAATCTTGTTTCTTTAATAATAGTTAAATAATTTTTTTGTAATTAAAAAATATTGAGGCAAAATTTATTTAACCCGTTTTAAGCTAAAATTGTTCAAAAGTAAAGTAGCTTATTTAAATACCAAAAAGTAATTTTGAGACACAGGGTAAAATTCGGGGTCGAAAGGGTTATATAGGTGGTTTGTTTCAGTTAAAAAATAAAAAAATAAAAAAATAGGCACCAACAAAATAATATTTTTGGATGTGAATTCAAAGTAAATTACAAAAATTTTACTGTTATCCCCAAAATAATTTCCAATAATTTGCAGCGATATCAGGGAAAGTTTGTGTTCTAATTGAAGTCTACGAATTGGGCGCGTTTGATCAAAACCCTGTTTCTTCAATAATGGTAAAATAAAATTAAAAAGTGATAATTTTGTATTATTCCATAATTATTAAATAATTTTTCTGTGTTTAAAAATATTGATACAAAATTTATTTAACCCGTTTAAAGCTAAACATGTTCAAAAGTAAACTAGTTCTGGAACTCTAACAAAGAGGCGTGGCGACTTCAAATGTCGTGTACACACTTCATAGGCAAATATTTCATGATTTAAATACCAAAAAGTAATATCGAGACGCAGAGTAAAATTCGGGGTCGAAAGGGTTAAACTTGCAAAAATGCAACACTATGCCAATAGCTATTTTTATAAAACAATTTCAGACTATGTGTAGAAAGTTTCCCCACTTTGGTGTCCATTCAACAAAATTCTAATTAAATTCAAAGCACTCATCAAATTTGACTCCACTCCATTCGACTTCACTTCATGAAAATGAGCAAAACGAAAATGTGAGGTTTGGGAGGAAACAACCTGCACGCAGCCAGCACAGCAATACAGATAGTTGAATGCCTGTTTATATATGTTGTTGTTGTTGTTGTTGTTGCTGCTGATGATATTTTGAGAGTGCACTATTTTAACGAGCAACGTGCAACTGGGGTGTTGCTGTTGCTCTTGTCAGTTGTTGGCAATGGATGCTTTCAATATTTCTGCTACAGCAAAGCAGAACAATAACAGAAACAACAACAACAACAGCCAAGCAATAACAACAGCAACCACATGTGCGACATGAGACATACGTCGCGCTGTTGGCGGCATTGCTGCTGTTGTCGAACTGTCTGTGTCGCTGTCGCTTTTGTTGTTGTTATTGTTCTTGTTGTTGTTGTGTGTGTCAGCGCCAGCACGGAAAAATGACGAAATTTTTATTTGAAATCTTTCATGTTCATAATTTATGTGCAATTTCTCGACCAAAAACAAAAATAAAACAACTACAAGACAGACAACAGAATAACAGCAACAACAATAGCAACAACAACAACACCGCTAGGAACTAGAATTGTCTGCGCCATGGAACGAAATGGAAGGTAAACGAAGACATTTTCACAAAAATCCAAAATAATAACAACAACAACAACAAACAATGCCAGACAAGCAAAAAACGAGCAAACAGACAGACGGTTTGACACGCCGTTAGGGGCGTCTGGCGATTGGCGGCGTGTGGCGGGGGGCGGGGGACGCGATGGCATGGATGCGGCTGCAGACGCGAGCCAACTTTTCTTTGCTGCTCTTTTGTAATGTTTTGCTCATTTGTTTTTGTTGTTGATTTTCCACTTTTACTTTATGGCGATTTTAGCGCGGCGGCATTTTTAGTCGAAGAGCGAAGTGTGTGTGTGTGTGTGCAACACTTTTTCTGGCAGATCAGAGGCAAAGATGTTGTTGCTGTTTTTTTGTGAAATGTTGCTGGTTTGTTTTTCAAATAATGTAACAACTTCTAGGCTTCGCCTTTATTTATTGAGTTCTCCATATTGTGGCAATTTTTCTCGGTGCTGCTGTGCTTGTTATTGTTGCTGGTTGTTGTTGTTGTTTAATATTAGTGTAGCGCTGTTTATTTGTGCTGTTACTACATGTCGTTAGTTTTTGTTGTAATTGTTTTTGAAGTTTCATTCCTATGTTTTGGGTCTGTGTTGTTGTATGGTTTAATTTGTTGTTGTTATGTTGGTGCAGTTTTTTGTTGTTATATGCTATGTTATTGTTGTTTTATGTTCCACCAATGTTTATTTGAATAATTTATCATTTAGACCAGCCGAAAAGTTCGAACGTGAAGATCACAGCAAAATCAACAATCAACAACACTAGCAACAACAAACAATCACAACTAAAACAACAACAACAACAACAATACCAGACAAAAGAGCAGCAGGAGCATAGCGGATTATGCACTGCCGCGCGGAATATTTATGTGATTTGAAAGCGAGTGACTTCTGCGGCTCAGCTGGCTGACTGGGGGCGGCGGCGGCGCTGCGGCGTGAGCGAGTGCCAAAGCAATGGCGCCATGCTGGGGGGGCGCAACAGCCACAGCCACACTGTTGGCCACCAATTGGCACTGAGCGGAGATCAAAGTCACGTCGCTGCAGGTGCAGCTGGGGGGCGTGCCGCCGCGATTACGCAAAGCCCTGCGGCTCCCAGCATCGTCCGTCCGTGCTGCCTAATTATTGTTATTGCGCTTGCTGGCGTTGCTATTGTTATTGTTGTCTACGCAACCAAACTATTGCGGCCAGGGTTGCCTCGGTGCGCAATCACAATTTTCCTTTTCACTTTAATTGCGCGTTCTATCAACGGCCGGCGGAGCACTGTTGATGTTTGAAATTTAATTGAGAACTTTAATTGGCACTCGAATATGGAGCCGATTGAAAGACACGCGTGCCGGCTGGGTTGGCGGCAGCAAAGGAAGCCCTGCCCGGCTGCTGTTTTAGCTGCATCAGTGCAGCCAATTTGGCCGTTGTGAATGCCCCCAAGTGCTAGAAATTACCTCGATCGGAAAGTCTGATACTTTGCTGCGTTTCATAAAGCCGATAATGAAGTTTTGCCGCTGTCAGTGCAGACGGTGGGGGTTTTCATTGTTGTTATTTACTTAACAGGATCAAAGGCTAACCAGTGCATGCATAAATAACTTTAAAAACATATTCAAAAACGGCGGCGCATTTCGATTTGGAATAGGAAAATGCAATTTGAGTGCTGCGATCGCGCTGCGCGAAGCGCCTAATTGAACTGAACACAGATGTGTTTGGAATTGAACGCAATTTAATGGTTGGATGCAATAATATTTAGTAAATAAGAATTGAAAAGTTTGTTAAATGTCATCAGTAACCGATAACATTAAAAACATTTTATATGAAATAAAAATATCTAAAAACAAAAATGATAAAGTTAAAAGTAACCAAAAGTGTAGTAGAACATTCTGAAGAAGAAGAAGAAGAAGAAAATAAAATAAATATATGAAATAAATTTTTTTATGAAATAAATTTATATGAAATAAAAATATTTAAATTCAAAAATGATAAAGTTAAAAGTAACTAAAAGTGTAACAGAACATTATGAAAAAGAAAAAGAAGAAAAAGAAAATAAATTTATATGAAATAAATTTTTATGAAATACATTTATATGAAATACATTTTTATGAAATAAATTTATATGAAATACAAATGTTTAATATTTAATATGAAACAAAAATATTTAAAAACAAAAATTATTAAGTTAAAAGTAACCGAAAGTGTAACAGAACATTCTGAAGAAGAAGAAGAAGAAGAAGAAGAAAAGAAAATAAATTTATATGAAATAAATTTATATGAAATAAAAATATTTAAATTTAAAAATTATAAAGTAACCGAAAGTGTAACAGAACATTCTGAAGAAGAAGAAGAAAAGAAAATAAATTTATATGAAATAAATTTTTACGAAATAAATTTATATGAAATAAAAATATTTAATATTTAATATGAAACAAAAATATGTATTTAAAAACAAAAATTATTAAGTTAAAAGTAATCGAAAGTGTAACAGAACATTATGAAGAAAAAGAAGAAAAGATAATAAATTTATATGAAATAAATTTTTATGAAATAAATTTATATGAAATGCAAATATTTTAAAACAAAAATGATAAAGTTAAAAGTAACCGAAAGTGTAACAGAACATTCTGAAGAAAAAGAAGATAAAGAAAAAGAAGAATCAGTATTACACTTCATGTGTCAATATTTGTCACTGACTAGAAACAAGTTCTATGATATCCGTTCCTTACTTAGTCTACCAAATTTTCTCCTTTCGTTGTCTGAGAGATAGCAAAGTTGCTATTGGAATTCTTGTAGTTTCCTGCGACGTTAAAGAGGAGGTTGCAAAGTTCGCAGTGGTATCACAATGGCCCATCTCTTTGTGCAAAAAAAAAGCAAATTAGATAAAGCAAACCAAAACTCGTTTTACATGTAACTAATTATCCAGAAAATTTTCACATTAAAAAAAGTTTTTGACTTCATAACAAAAATCTTAGCTAACAAAGTAAAGTGAGGGTAATCAAGTGTCCGCAGTGTATCCTAAAATTTTTATTCAATTTTTTACATCATTTTCTGATTTCTTTTTAGTGATCTCATTACACGGGATATTGATTTTATACAAATTTAGAATTCACATATCATGGAGGTTAGCGCTTTTAAAAAAGATCCCTTAAAAGCAGATAAAAACTAAATTTTGAAAAATTTTAATTGGCATTTGTCGACATATCGTTGCCTCAGAAAACGAATGTCGTAGGTTCCATTGAATTTAATAGCACATACGACAATCGTTTTCTCAGACGACAATATGCAAATGTCTGGAAAAGTGCCTATCGATATTTATAGTCAATTTGTATGTATCTAACTAACCCAGATTCCAGAGCGTGCAAATCAATTGAACACCTGCCCACGCACCACACCGGCAAATGTTGTTTCAGAAATAAATTTCCACAACTGACCAAACAACGCAAAACACTTAATAAGCGCGAACTCCAGCTGCGTCGTGAGTGTGTATGTGTGTGGCGAAAAAGCTAGCAACGAAAATGTAGCAGCAGCCGGCTGGGAAATTGATAAAGAACTATTGCGAAAATTGCTCAACACACACACACACACACATTCAGCACACTTAACGCATTTGCCAACCAAAACAAAAAAAAAACCTGAAATTAATTTACTTTATTAGCTTCTACAATGCTCAGTCGTATTTCAGCGCAACAGAGCTGCCAAATTAGCAGCGCTGCTCGCACTTCTCCCCGCCCCCCAAAAAACATGGTGGCGCGCTTTCAGCCACGCAATTAGCACACGAATCGATTTTGCTGATTGAATAAAAATTTCAAATATACCAAACACGACAACAACAACGAGTACGCGTCAATGTTGCGCGCCAGATGTGGCGCAAAAGACCTACGAGCGACGCGCGCCATGGCCCCCACTGGAAGTGTCGGCGTATCAATCCGAAGCGTCAGATGGCCGTGTTGCCGACCGCGCGTGTGTAGTCAATGCTGAAGTTAATGCGCAGCACCCGCCTTTGCAGGGCAGGTGGGAGCGTGGTCGGGTTCCTAAGTGAAAAGGGAAGCGAAAGAGTTTTAAAGGCCGCCGTTGCGCTGCAAATAAAAATCTTGCGCTGATGGATGGCGCATGCCGCAAAGAGAGCGGCTGCTGGTTGACTGGCAGGCAGCCGCCAAAATGGCCAGAAAAGTGTAACACAATACAGCGCCACATGCGGCAGACACACACACGCACACTGAGACTGTTATAATTAATTGTAATTGTCGATGAAAGATTAATTTGGTTGTGGTTTCATGAGCGCGTACGTGGCGGGCGGCGCTTGCTTCTCATGCCACATGCCACACACACACACATTGCCACAAGCTGTGCCGCAGTGCGCTATGAAAGTGTGAGTTGCACGAATTCTTTTGGATTATACAATTTTTTTTTAACGATTTTTTACTTTTAAATTAACGAGCCAGAAGTCGCAATAACAAAAATGAATTAATGAATTTTTTTTTCCTAGATGAAGCGAAACAAAGATTGACCTTTCAGGCTGAAATAAATGGCCATAAAGTGTGTGGAAAGAACGTCTTGTTGCCAGGCGTAGTTGGGTGGTGTTTCAATGTTTCTGTTGGAAAATGTAGAATTGAAAGGTAAATGACACAGCGACAATGAATTGCAGTTCCTTAGTTGAGTTTACTTGCAGTAAAACTGTCCAGCTTGGGGAATCGAATAGTGATGGAAACGCTATGATTGAAGTGGTATCAAACTGACTTAGATGTGGCCACAGATGACATGTTGAATTATGATTTTATGATGATTTGTTTAATTTATTGATAGTTGTTGCAAGAAATTTGAAATAAAAATAGAAAAAAAGTAGAGCATAAAAAGTGTTAGCCAACTGTGAGTGAATTAAAAAAACCGGGCACCTGACTTTTAGTTTTGTAAACAAATTTAATGTTAAATTTAATAAAATTTTTTCAACTTTGCTGCAATATTCTTTGCACTGCACATTTGATCGAAATTAACATTTTTCATTTCAAAATTTCAAACAAAAATTCATTCAATTCAGTCATTTCAAAACAGTTAAAGTTCAACAATTCGTGCGCAACAAGTTCAAGTTCAACAAGTGCAGTATTTATGAAATAAAACTATACGAAAACTTATTGTTTGTTGCTGAATGTTGTGAATTTAAAAAACCTGGCACCTGACTTTTATTTTTGTAAACAAGTTTATCGTTAAATTTATTAACATTTATTCAACTTGTTTGCAACAATTTGCTGCAATATTCACATTTGATCGAAATTAACATTTTTTATACATTTCAAAAGAAAATTCATTCAATTCAGTCATTAGATACAAAACAGCTCAAGTTCAACAATTCCTACGCAACAAGTTGCTGCAACATTTATGAAATCAAACTATACGAAAACTTATTGTTTTTTGCTGAATGTTGCTGGATGTTGTTAATTTAAAAAACCTGGTACCTGACTTTTAGTTTTGTAAACAAATTTAATGTTAAATTTATTAACATTTCTTCAAATTTTATGCAACAATTTGCTGCAATATTCTTTGCACTATACACTTGAAGAAAATTATAATTTTTCATTTCAAAATTGCAAACGAAAATTCATTCAATTCAGTTATTACAAAACAGCTAAAGTTCAACAATTCCTACGCAACAAGTTGCTGCAACATTTATGAAATAAAACTATACGAAAACTAATTGTTTGTTGCTGAATGTTGTGAATTTAAAAAACCTGGCACCTGACTTTTAGTTTTGTAAAAAAATTTAATCTTAAATTAATTAAAATTTTTTCAACTTGTATGCAACAATTTGCTGCAATATTCTTTGCACTATACAGTTGAACGAAATTATAATTTTTCGTTTAAAAATTTCAAACGAAAATTCATTCAATTCAGTCATTAGATACAAAACAGCTAAATTTCAACAATTCGTACGCAACAAGTTGCTGCAACATTTATGAAATAAAACTATAAGAAAACTAATTGTTTGTTGCTGAATGTTGTGAATTAAAAAAACCTGACACCCGATTTTTAGTTTGGTAAACATATTCAAAATTTATTCATAAATTTAAAATTTAAATTCAAAATTTATTTATATATTCATAAATTTATTAACATTTTTTCAACTTGTATGCAACAATTTGCTGCAACATTCTTTGCACTCCACATTTGATCGAAATTAAAATTTTTCATTTCAAAATTTCAAATGAAAATTCATTCATTCAGTCAGTAGATACAAAACAGCTCAAGTTCAACATTTCCTACGCAACAAGTTGCTGCAACATTTATGAAATAAAACTATACGAAAACTAATTGTTTCTTGCTTTCAGAAATGTGTAAAGACTTGAAATATAACTTTCAGCAAGAACAACAACAACAACAACCGGTATTACACAAAAGCCCCAACAACAATAGGCGAACAACAACAGCAACAGTTATAAACGACACAGTAATTTGGCATTTCCCACGCTTGCAATTGCCGCAATTTTAAAATATCTCCCTGCAATAAAAAAACAGCAAATTAAAATAATAAAAAAAGAATTATGTACAACGACACAAAGTACAACACAAAAAAATATATAAAAAAAACAAAAAACACAACAACAATAAATATGTAAAAAAGTGCCGTGCTTAAAATTTTAATTATTTTCGCTGCTTCTTCTTTGTCGTCTAGCAGAGTTGAGCGAGCAGAGTTGTGCTGTGAGCGGTGGCGAGCGGTGAGGTGAGCGTCAATGACAACAAAAATAACACAAATTAAACGAGTTTACAGCGATAGAACAGCAATAAGCACAACAACAATAAATGAAACATTATCTACAACAATAACAATTAGCACAAGAACAACAGCAACAACAACAAAAACAATAAGAACAAGTAGACAGTAGGCGCAATGGCGCTTGACAGAAACAACTACAACTACAACAACAACGAAAGTGAAAAATGGAGCAGCGCAGCGATTCCTTCAAGTGTTGTATGCAATAACAACAACAGCAACAACAATAAAGCGCACTGTGCAAATGTGCCGCGAAAACGGAACAGTCACTTTAATTGTCGAAACGTACACGCGCACGCAAGCGCAATGAATGTCACAGCAACAGCAACAGCAACAGCAACAGCGACAATAACAATAACCATAACAGCAGCAACAAGCACCTTAACCGCCTTAACAACAATAAAGAAAAGTAATAACAACATCGAGTACGGCGCACAAGTATGAGCGGCGAAAAAGATAGCCGAAAAATGGCAGCGGCAAGCAACAAAGAGCGCCGGCACTGAAACTGGAGCTTGCCGCTGACCGCAAGCGATTGCCAGCGTCCAAGCGGCGACTGTTGCGAGGGGCAGGGGGCAGGGGGCGGTGACGGCGGCTAGTGTGGCAAAAAACCGCCACAACGCGCGGCGCATAACAATTAGGGCCAGCGGACTGACGACGTGCTGACACGCCGCCGAGGTGCCGCCTGACACCGGCCGAGTTCGAGTGGAGTGACTGCCCACCGTCGCTTTGGTGTTATTGGACGCCGACCGGCGTTCGTCGCGTATTATTTTAATCATGTTTTCACTGCCTCGTCAGCCGCGGCTTTGCGCCTCCCTCCGACGACCTTCTCAGCGCCGCCGCCGCCTGTCAGCGTGTGTTTTCTGCCGGTCGCTCAGCGCGCTTTTTGTTGCTATTTATTGCCATAATTTGTAGGGCGTTTTGGAGCAGCCGTAATGACCCTCGCTCACAGCCAAAGCAATTACCAATTTTGGTATGTTGCCGTTGTTAATCAGCCGCTGCGCTGCTGCTGTCGTTGCTAATGTTGTCGTCGTTGCTGATGCCGCCGGACACACGCTGTGACACTTGGCTTTGTTCGCTGGTGCCGAATTTTTCTCACATTTTTCTTGCTTGTTTTCATCTACTTGTGGCTGTGCTCATTCTGCGATCATTTGTACTTTTTGAACGTGGGATGCCCTATTAGCCAAATCTTCGACTTGGCCGCAACACAACCATTCCAATAATACGAGTAGTCGCCTGTTGGGCCCATTTGCGATTGCGGCCGCGAGATAAAACGAATGCCGCACGTATTTAAATTGAGCCAAAAGCATTCATTCAGTCGCAGCATTGCGCTGCGACTGCGCGCAGGTTTCAGCACCAAAGCGCTAATATTGCTGCTGCTGCTGTTAAGGTTGTTGTTGTTGTTGATATTGTTTAGTTGGCGCTATTGTTATCGCATCGCATTTCAGCTCATTTCGCGTCGTTGATATTCGTTATTTATAGCTTTGCTCTGACGCGAGTTCTTCTTGTTCTTGTTGCTGTTCAAGTTACTCAACGTGTAACAACTACACTAACATTCATGTTTGATTTAGTATAATTTAATACAAGTTTGCCACTGTTTTATGGTGCGCAGAGATGAGTAAAAAAATAAACAACTAAATATTTAAATAGATTCTGCAACACGTCTGGTTGTATGAGTGTTGTGAATTATTACATCTGCAAGGTTGTGCGCGTCAACGGTGACGGCGATGATGACGGCGACAGCGACAGCGACAGCGAGAGCACAGCTGCAGGAAATGCGTAAACTGCGATTAAAATAGACTTGAAGCGATTAAAATAGAAAAGAGCGAAACCGTACAACTGCATTATTTGCATTTTAACCCTTTCGACCCCGAATTTTATTACAGAAAAATTATTTAACATTTATGGAAAAATACAAAATTATTACTTTTTGATTTTATTTAACCATTATTAAAGAAACAGGGTTTAGATCAAACGCGCCCAATTCGAAGACTTCAATTAGAACACAAACTTTCCCTGATATATATTTCCATTAAATAAATTTTGTATCAATATCTTTTAATTACAGAAAAATAATGTAATATTTATGGAAAAATACAAAATTATTACTTTTTGATTTTATTTAACCATTATTAAAGAAACAGAGTTTAGATCAAACGTGCCCAATTCGAAGACTTCAATTAGAACACAAACTTTCCCTGATATATATTTCCGTTAAATACATTTTGTATCAATATTTTTTCATTACAGAAAAATTATTTAACATTTATGGAAAATACAAAATTATCACTTTTTGATTTTATTTAACCATTATTAAAGAAACAGGGTTTTGATCAAACGCGCCCAATTCGAAGACTTCAATTAGAATACAAACTTTCCCTGATATCTCTGCAAATTATTGGAAATTATTTTGGGTATAATAGTAAAATTTTTTTAATTTACTTTGAATTCACATCTAAAAATATGAATTTATTGTTGTTGTAGCTTTTGCTATAAGATGACAAATAGGTGAAATTGCTCTCAGGCAACTTTGGGCTCGAAAGGATTAAAATATTGCATAATATTTTGACTTTACTAATTCAGTTTTTGCAATAAGACCCAACACTTATTGACTTTAACGATATTTGTGCCCCAAGACTTTACATTTTCATACATTTTCGCACTCGCGGCCTACGGTGCGTATGAGCAATGCCAAATCATAATTTCTCAATACAGCAAATTGATTTACGAGTGCATGAAAATGTCAGGTCTTTTTCTTCAAAATCCATCTATCCATCGCTCATTTAAAGCGAAACGAAAAAATGCCGCACTCGCACTCTGCCATTTGTGCACAACGCTTAAGGCGAAAACGCCGCGGCCGCCGCAATTCAACTACCGGGTTGCATACCTGTACTTGCACCACACATGGACGTCTCTATTTAGGCAACAACAAATCAGCCGCACAACGCAACAACAAATGCAAACCAAACCAAACCAAACCAAACAAACGTCGAAACGAGTTGTTGGCTTTTGTAGTTTTCACCATAATTGCAGCGAAAACGAAATCGTCGCCAACCTACGGCGCGCGCATAAATAATAGTACTCAGTGGAATAGTAGTAGAAGTTGTAAGTAGTGTAGTAATGGCATTGCGGCAGCAATCGCAGCAATGGTCGAACGGCAAACGCGTTCGCTGCCGTGGAATGTGCGCCTAAAGTTGCCACTCGTCGGCGACATGGTCGCGCTGCTGCTGTTGCTGTTGCTGCTGCTGCCTTTTTGCCATCGTTATTATGCAAACAGGGTTGCACTATTTACCCAAAGATGGGCCTAACTAATGACGATGTGGCAGTGTGGCCGTTGCTGTTTGCTGTTTGTTGCTGCTGATAATGATGATTGTTGCTGATTGTTGGCGTTGTAGCAATTTTTGTTTATGTCATTGACAATTAATTGGCGTTGTCTCAGCAACAGCAACAACAACGAAACAGATTGTTAGAACCAAATGTAAGGCGGTCGAAATTGTTGCGGTCATTTGGATTTTTTCTGCAGTAATTGAACAAAAAAAAATAAATATTTTCCAATAATAAAATTGTCAACTGCACAGAATGCAATTTCCATGTTGCTTATTTTGCCGAGTGGCTGTGTTTGTGTGTGTACAACATTTGTCTGTGATTTGTTAGTTTTTTATTTGCAATTTTAGATTTTTATCGAATTGCAATTGAATGCGATTTTAATTAAGGGGCTGGTACGCCTTCGGCAGACATTTAAGGCACCGCCAAGCGCGCGCAATTAATTTGAAATACCGATTTATTTGCGTAAGTCATTGGAATTTGAATTTTGAATTTGAATGGCGCGGCCGTGCAACACACATAAGTAATTGTCCCACTGTGGCCGGGCGTCTGTTGTTGGGAGCTGTGGCACAAGCTGCGATCGAACAATGCCATAAAAATAGGTAAATTCAGCAATGTTCTTAAACATTGTTCATATTTGTTTGTGTTATTGATTTGCTTAACCCTTTCGACCCCGAGTTTTATTACTTTTTTGTATTTAAATCATGAAGAAGAAGTGTGCACACGGCATTTAAAGCCGCCACGCCTCTTTGCTAGAGTTACAGAGCTAGTTTACTTTTGAACAATTTTTGCTTAAAACGGGTTAAATAAATTTTGTATCAATATTTTTTATTATAGAAAAATTATTTAATATTTATGGAAAAATACAAAATTTTTACTTTTTGATTTTATTTAACCATTATTAAAGAAACAGGGTTTTGATAAAACGCGCTCAATTCGTAGACTTCAATTAGAACACAAACTTTCTCTGATATCGCTGCAAATTATTGGAAATTATTTTGGGGATAACAGTACAATTTTTGTAATTTATTTTGAATTCACATATTAATTTGTTGGTGCTTACTAAATTAAACCCATAAATCAATCGTAGCTTTTGCTATAAGACGACAAATAGGTGAAGTTACTCTCAGGCAACTTTGGGGTCGAAAGGGTTAATGAATCTAATCAGTTAGATCGTTTAAATGAAAGATGAAAAAATAATTTATGAAGCTCAATAAAACAATGTTTGGCAACATGTTTATAAACACTCCCAATGCTGCTTGCAGAAAATTGCAGCAGAGTAATTTACACAATTTCCAAATAGCAAACTATGCAGAAAACTGTAATGGCAAATCAATAGAAATGAATCCTGAATGAACGAAGAAAAGTAGAGCATTGCCAGCAGCCAAAATTATTGACCAGCAACAATTTTGTATACTCGACAGCTGTGGTTTCAAGTGGTTCCTATTCGCACAATGAGCAGCGCAAGAGTTCCGAATATTTATTGAATTGAATTTTCAAGTGTTTCTTTATGAAGTCTTCTAAGAGTTTTGAAAACAACCCGCTAATTGTTGTTTTATGGCGCTGCTTAAGTTCGATAATGTGTTGCCAAGTGTCACTAAGCATCCTCAAACATTTCTACACTCTCAAAGCAAGTTGAAGTGAATTACTTATCAAATACTTAAGAATAAAAATTGATCAATTGATACCAATTGATTTCATTTAAAATATACGAACTGAAATCGTTTGAATGTTTGTTGATCGAGTGGTGGAAAGAAAAGTTAATTTTGGAATTTTCGAAAGTGGCAAATGACAAAAACATTTGGGGAAAATTGTCCCAAAAAAGCAAACTAAAACACAGAAAAAAAAACAACCAAAACGCAGACCCAATCGAAATGGAAACTCAAATCGAAAACACAAACACGAAAGCGAAATAAAGCAAATCGGAAGCAAATGACAGACGCACACGACAAACATTAAAAAGGCCCATAACAACAGTCGACGCAATGCAAACAGCGGCCAAGTGTCTGTGCAACATTTGCCGCTTTTAAATGCGTAAAAACTCATTAAAAAGGCGCGCAAGTGGCAAATTGCGCGCCGAGTGCACACAACAAGGCGCACACATTGTTGTTGTTGCTGTTGTTGTTCGTAGCTGCTGGTGACACTCTCGCTGTGGATTTTCATGTTTTTATTGCGGCGCAGACGGGCGGCACGCACTGTGGCCAATGCGCGCCGACACGCGTTGATGCGTCCAGGCAACCTAAATAAAACAACAAAAAAACAAACAAAAAAATAATAATAATGTGGAAAATTGAAAAGGGGCAAAATGAAAAATGACGAAAGGCATCGAAAGTGGGCGAACGATGCGGGTTGCTTGATTTTCGGCCGAGCGGCAAATATGAAACTGTCATAGTTTTCGATGATGTTGCGTCGTGGCGGCGGCAAATGATGCTTCAACAAAAACAACAACAACAACACTTGGCTGACTGAAGTGCGCATGAGATCGGTGGCAAGATAGCAGCTGCCGTTAAAAATAAAAATCGAACGCACACAGGTGCATTTACCTCATTTGCGCATCAAGCCGCGGCCAGAAAGCAATTCGTGCCGGTCGGCATGAATTGCGCCAAAGAGTCGAAAAGGGAATTTGTGGCTGCGAGCAAAGTCAAAGTACTCGTACATTGCACGCAGAATTTATTTATTTATTTTGTGTGCAATATCAAAAGAGAATCGAAGCGAAAAATACATGCAACAACAATAAAAAAACATGCCAACTGAATGAACGTGAAAAAAGTCAAAAATAAAATAAGAAATTGCCAAAATGCAAACGAAAGTGAAATGAATTAAAAAAACACACACAACAACAACAAATTAAATCAGAAGGCAATTTTGGCCAGCCAGGCGGCTGCAATAAATTTCGCTTTGGCAACTTTGTTGCTGATGCATATTTCCGGTGGCTGGGTTGGTTGGTTGGCGAGTTTTTTGTTTTTGCGTCACTTAGTGTCTGAGTTGTGTTATAAAATACGCTGCGTAATTAAAGAATTGTTAGAAGTTAAAAATTATTAGATCCAAAGAGAAGAGTTGTCCACTGAGGGTTCACGTGGCGTATACGCAATGTGGACTGAAGATAGAAAGTTGTGTACAAGCTGAGAGAGAATTGACGACGCTTGTTGCGATTATTAAAAACTGAAATTAATCGATCGATTTATTGGAGCAGCTATTTACAAATCGAATCCTCTTCCGAAATTCCAATGTCAATTGGCCATTAAGATTGTGTGATTTTTTTGTTTGGGGTTTTCTTTCAATTTCTGAGCTCAAGTCCGATGAGGTAAAGCCACATCTTTGTCAAAATGTAATGGAAAATCGAAAAGCATCAGAGGACCCTGTGATCAAAACAGCAAAGGCCTTATACCGAATATTTTATTCCATTTTTGAACGAAACTTGTCTACTTTACAATGCAATAAAAATATAGTCACTCAAAGAATAAATATACCTTTTTTTTGGAAAATTAAATCATGCAATTTTATTGAGATAACTTTGTCTTCAAAGCCGTTTAAGAGCATCAGAGATGCTTGACGAAAAATGTTGAAGTAAAGTTGTTCACTTTTCACTAGTGGCTTTTCAGTTCATGGTACTAAAAAATTGTGTTCTCTAGCGTAAGTCCTCCGGACGAAATATCTACGGTCCCGGTAGGGGCACCGTCTGACATTGAGGAGATTATTGTGAGAGTTTCTCTTCCCTTTAAAAAAAGTGTATATCAGGGCATAGTTTTATAGAAAAATACATTCACTTTTCGACACGAAAAAATTTCTGTAAAACCAATTGAATTTAATTTAGTTGAGTTCTGGGAGAGATTCGCATTCAATAAGACAATTTACTTCACCATACACTCAACCATTCACAACCATGGAACATATTTATGTCTGCATGTGTCTGATATTAATGCGTTATAATTTTAAGATACTTCCAATGTGACAGTGAAACGAAATTTTTATATGAAAATGCTCGATTGTTAATGAGTAAATTTACTATCCTTAGGTCCCACTACGACTTACGAAGAGTGGTGGATCAAACATCTTGGAGTAACCACAGGAAGATTACCTCCGAAAGGGGCCAATAAAGGAGCTGCATTTCATGAAACGTATAACAATCAAGTTAGCATAGTAAAATGGACAATCCAATTAGATTTTCAATAGATTTTTAAGTAAAATATATATTGGTCATTGTTATTGTTATTTGAATTGTCATTCATTGTTTATTTTCTTTTATTTCTTTTTATTTATTATTTATTATTATTTATTATTATTATTATTTATTATTATTTTTTATTTTATTATTTATTTTATTTATTTATTTTTATTTTATTTTATTTTCTTTTTTTTAAATCATTTCCACAACAACTCAATAACCTATTTTAGTGGATAACAACAGACAACAACAAAACAAAAATAAATACCAGAAAAAAGAAACTTTTCCAGAGAATTCACAGCTGCCGCAAAGGGAAATCTTTGTTGTTGCTTCAAGTTGTTATTGCTGCTTCAATTGTTGTTATTGTTGTTGTTGTTAATGCGGCGGACAACATAACTATCTGCTTGTTGTTGTTGCCACTTGCACGCATACGTACGCGGCCTGCTCGCAAAGCCTTAAGCGCAAATCAAGTCACAGCCAGTCAACTTGCCACACTTAACTGTTTGCAACAAGTCAATAGCACATTGGTTTTTCCTTTCCCTCCCCCTTGTGCTAGTATTGCTGTTGTTGTTGTAACATCATGTGACAATGCACTAAGAGCCAAAAGAAAAGGCCAGCAATATAAAAAAGCAACAACAACAAAGCAAAGAGCAAAAACAGCTGTTGCTGTTTATAAATACTCGGCTTATCTTTGTGAGAAAAAGTCGCTGGCAGCATTTTTTCATTAAAGTGTGCAGCAAGCAGCCGCGCTGCAACCGCATAAGGTGTGCTGCTGTCGATGTTGTTGTTGTTGCTAGTGTTGTTTTTGTCCGAAAACTGCAATCAAAACAAAACATCGATGGGCAACTGGTTGGTGTTGCGTGTGGTTGCTTGTATGTGTTTGGTTTGTATGTGTGCGTTGGTGTTGTTGTTGTGTGTGCGGTATTGCTTACTTTACTTGGCCACTTGATTGGACTTAAAGTTG
The DNA here is from genome assembly GCA_964056695.1 of Melieria picta. Taxonomy (NCBI): domain Eukaryota; kingdom Metazoa; phylum Arthropoda; class Insecta; order Diptera; family Ulidiidae; genus Melieria; species Melieria picta. The sequence continues at coordinate 9,340,295 of OZ057399.1, read as the reverse complement.
TGTTGTTAGTGAGTGTTGTTGTTGTTGTGATTGTGATTGCAGTGTTTAAGTAGATTTTGAAAACTCACGAAAAGTTCAGCTTTAAGTTGTGCAGCATTTTGAAGGTCACGTTCTACATAGACGACAACACTACAGCATGCAACATGTTGCCAGCAATGCTGTGTACTTTATTTTTTTGCATTGAAAGTTACTTAAAAGTCCACATTAACATTGAATTAAAAAACTTGAAAATGAAAGAAAATAAGCAAATTTAAATACATAAAAATTTCATCTCTCAACTTTTGATATTTGACAACCTTACATTGAGACACAATGTTGCAGCAACCTTCAGCTCAAAGCACCAACTTTAATTACTTCTTCCAACTAATTCAATTTAATTAAATTCAATTCAATTCAGTCAATCCAATCAATTCAATTCAATTCAATCAATTCAATTCACTTCAATTCAATTCAATTTAATTTAAGTCAATTTAATTTAATTCAATTCAATTCAATTATATAAATTCAATCAATTCAATTAATTAAATTCAATTCAATTCAATTCAATTCAATTCAATTTAATTCAAGTCAATTTAATTCAATTCAATTCAATTCAATTCAATAAATTCAATCAGTTCAATTCGATTCAATTCAATTCAATCAATTAAATTAAATAAAATTCAATACAACTCAATTCAATTGAATTCAATCAATTCAATTCAGTTCAATTCAATTCAATTCAATTCAATTCAATTCAATTCAATTCAATTCAATTCAATTCAATTCAATCGTTTCAATTCAATTCAATTTAATTCAATTTAATTCAATTCAATTCAATTCAATTCAATTCAATTCAATTCAATCAATTCAATCACTTCAATTCAATTCAATTTAATTCAATTCAATTCAATTCAATTCAATTCAATTCAATTCAATTCAATTCAATTCAATTCAATTCAATTCAATTCAATTCAATTCAATTCAATTCAATTCAATTCAATTCAATTCAATTCAATTCAATTCAATTCAATTCAATTCAATTCAATTCAATTCAATTCAATTCAATTCAATTCAATTCAATTCAATTCAATTCAATTCAATTCAATTCAATTCAATTCAATTCAATACAATTCAATTCATTTCATTTCAATACAATTCAATTCAATTCAATTAAAATCAATCAATTCAATCAATTCAATTCAATTCAATTCAATTCATTTCAATTCAATTCAATTTATTTCAATTAAATTCAATTCAATTCAAATCAATCAATTCAATCAATTCAATCAATTCAATTCAATTCTATTGAGTTCAATTCAATTCAATTCAATTCAATTCAATTCAATTCAATTCAATTCAATTCAATTCAATTTAATTCAATTCAATTCAATTCAATTCAATTCAATTCAATTCAATTCAATTCAATTCAATCAATTCAATCACTTCAATTCAATTCAATTTAATTCAATTCAATTCAATTCAATTAAATTAAATAAAATTCAATACAACTCAATTCAATTGAATTCAATCAATTCAATTCAGTTCAATTCAATTCAATTCAATTCAATTCAATTCAATTCAATTCAATCGTTTCAATTCAATTCAATTTAATTCAATTTAATTCAATTCAATTCAATTCAATTCAATTCAATTCAATTCAATTCAATTCAATTCAATTCAATTCAATTCAATACAATTCAATTCATTTCATTTCAATACAATTCAATTCAATTCAATTCAATTCAATTAAAATCAATCAATTCAATCAATTCAATTCAATTCAATTCAATTCAATTCAATTCAATTCAATTCAATTCAATTCATTTCAATTCAATTCAATTTATTTCAATTAAATTAAATTCAATTCAATTCAGTCAATCCAATCAATTCAATTCAATTCAATCAATTCAATTCACTTCAATTCAATTCAATTTAATTTAAGTCAATTTAATTTAATTCAATTCAATTCAATTATATAAATTCAATCAATTCAATTAATTCAATTCAATTCAATTCAATTTAATTCAAGTCAATTTAATTCAATTCAATTCAATTCAATTCGATTCAATTCAATTCAATCAATTAAATTAAATAAAATTCAATACAACTCAATTCAATTGAATTCAATCAATTCAATTCAGTTCAATTCAATTCAATTCAATTCAATCGTTTCAATTCAATTCAATTTAATTCAATTTAATTCAATTCAATTCAATTCAATTCAATTCAATTCAATTCAATTCAATCAATTCAATCACTTCAATTCAATTCAATTTAATTCAATTCAATTCAATTCAATTCAATTCAATTCAATTCAATTCAATTCAATTCAATTCAATTCAATTCAATTCAATTCAGTTCAATTCAATTCAATTCAATTCAATTCAATTCAATTCAATTCAATTCAATTCAATTCAATACAATTCAATTCAATTCAATTCAATTCAATTCAATTCATTTCAATTCAATTCAATTTATTTCAATTAAATTCAATTCAATTCAAATCAATCAATTCAATCAATTCAATCAATTCAATTCAATTCTATTGAGTTCAATTCAATTCAATTCAATTGAGTTCAATTCATTTCAATTCATTTCAATTCAATGCAATCGTTTCAATTTAATTCAATTCAATTCAATTCAATCAATTCAATTTAATTCAACTCAATTCAATCAATACAATTAAATTTAATTCAATTCAATTCAATTCCATACAATTCAATTCAATTCAATTCAATTCAATTCAATTCAAATCAATTCCATTGAATTGAATTCAATTCAATCATTTAAATTCAATCCAATTCAATTCAATCAATGCAGTTCAGTTCAATTCAATTCGATTCGAATCGAATCAATTTAATTTCATTCAATTTATTTATTTTACAATTAGATGTTAGTAGTAGTAGTAGTTAAATACTTTTCAAAATCTAAAGGGCTACCAACATGTTAAAGCAACATGTGACTTCATATTTTTGTTTTATCTTCTTCTCCTTTTAAATTGTTTAATTATAAATGGTAATTTCAGAATACGATAATATGTTGCAGCAACGTGCACATCTTTGTTTACATTCTACAATAATCCAGAAAACTTTCTCATTCTGCCAATCTTTGCATATGGCAACATGTTGCTGCAACATGCATCGCAGCTGTAAGCGATTTTATCAAAATGTTCCAATGTCTGCCCACAAAACGACATTTTATGCTAACCATCGCTTGCGCTACTGCAGCAATTATGTATTGTGCGACAACAACAGCAACAACAACGATGGCATGCAGCAGTTGCTGCAACCAAGTGTTGCCGCTAATCTGGGTGGTCTATTGATGTAATAATTTTATGCGCACCTGAGTTCGCATTCCAAGCGACCAATTTTGCTATCTCCGCTTTATATGCGCTGTTGCAACAACAACACGTTTTCGTTGTTCTTGCTGTTGTTGTTGTCGTTGCTGCTGCTGTTGCTGCTGCTGTGTTTGATGTTCTTATGTTCTGCATTATTCTTTCTTTTCACCGAAATTTATTTATATTAATTTTGTTTTTGCTGCTGCAGCGCATGTTGTTGCTTTTCTCTGTGTCTAAATTGATGCGGCAAGAATTTTAAATGCTGCCGCTACGCTTGCAACGCGGCAATCAGCAGCCGCTGGCCGGCGCATTGATGGCAGGCGAGCAGCAAGTGGCATTCAACTGCAGAAGCTGCAAAATTAATATCGACCCTAAGGCAAAACTAACAAGCGACCAACAGCAGCAACACCGCCGCCACCGTTAACATTGCCACCAACAACAAAAACATCGAGAAACTAAATTGCCGCATCGACTTGCGGAGTGTTGCATTAGGCTGTCGCTACTGCGACAACTGCTGCTGCCGGCTGCGCTTCGGCATGCCACAGCAATGATTATGAGCGGCAACATCATCAACAACAACAATAACAACAACAATAACAGCAGCAGCATTTGTTGTTTGGCTTGGTTGCTTGTGTTGCATGCAAATTGAATGATTTTTCTGCAGCAGCAACTACAACAAAAAACAAACACAACACCGAAGCACAGCAGCAGCCGGGGGAAGGGCCAGAAATTGCAGTATAAATTCTTGAGCATAACGTGCAACAAAGCATTTTTATGACATGACGCAAAACAGGTGGAGTGCTTTTTTATGCGCCGAACAACAACAACAACAACAACAGTAGTACATTTGCCGCAATATGGCGTTGGCGCAGGCGCACGCTGTGCAGATGCCAACGCTTTTCAGCGCCCGCCGCTCAACAGTCGAGTGCAAGGAGAGGCAACCAAATTGATCAGCGATCTTAAAGCGATCCTAACCGCAGGCAACAATGATGCACTTGCATGGCTAAATAATTACATAATAAATGGTTGGCTGCGCCACAGCCATGTGGCATGTTGGTAGCCAAAGTATAATGCGAGTAAAAATTGCGGTGAATTTATTAAGCGGAATGTGCGGAATGCCTTTGCCTCTTTTATGTTTGCTTTTTAATTTTTTCGTTTTCGTTTTTTTTTTATTTACTTCTGCTGCCTATTCGCATTTACGCATTTCTCCGCTTCGTTTTATTTGCTTCTAAAATAATTGCCGCTTGCGGAAAGTCAAGAATGTCACAGTGAACGGCTGTGGGCAAAGAAGACTTTGGTGAAGTTGTTGCAGCAACATGTTGTGTTGGTGCCTGGCGAGTTTTTGCTCATTTGATATTTTATGCGTTCGGACAAAGTTTCATGGAAACGGCTGCAGCTATTGAGGGGCATAATCTCTAAGAAAAAGTGTAATTTGAAATAAATGTGGAATTTGGATTTTTTGGAAAATACTGTAACGAAAGTTATGGTGTGCTGGTTATTACTTGAATCGAAAAATAATTTGATAAAACTCTAATGTAGCAGGATATTGAAAGTATTGGAAGTATTAACAGATGGTCGCCCTAACTATTAGGTACAAAAAATAATTTCATAATAAATAATAATAATTAATAATAATAATAATAATAATGAAATAAATAATAATAACAAAAAATAATTAAAAAAAATAAAAAAATTATAATAATAATAATTAATAATAATAATAATAAATAATAATAATCATTTCATAATTTCATAATAAAATATTTATATTAATTTTAAGGACTTATTGAATTGTAACATAAATTTAAAAAAATTTGTAAATTATAATATAAATAAAAACAATATAAAATAAATTAATAATAATAATAACAATGTAATAAATAATAATAACAAAAAATAAATAAAAAAAATAAATAAAAAAATAATAATAATAATTTCATAATAAAATATTTATATTAGTTTTATGGACTTATTGAATTGTAACATAAATTTTAGAAAACTTTTTAATTATAATATAAATAAAAACAATATAAAATAAATTAATACTAATAATAATAATGTAATAAATAATAATAACAAAAAATAAATAAAAAAATAAAAAAAATAAAAAAAAATAATAATAATAATTAATAATAATAATAATAAATAATAATAATTTCATAATTTCATAATAAAATATTTATATTAGTTTTAAGGACTTGTTGAATTGTAACATAAATTTAAGAAAATTTGTAACTAAAGTAAGAATTACAATCGAGTATAGGAAACTCCTTATTTTAGAATTTAATTATAATTTAAATGTATTTATGGATTATTACAGGTCCGACTGACGGCAAATGCCATAGTCCTATTCCATATATTTTTTAAATAATGTTGTTTAATTATGTGAGAACATTTGTGAAATAATTTGCAAAATGTAAAGAAAATAAATGGAACTACTACTACACTGTGCGGCAAAAATAATAAAAAATTTCACACCGGAAAAACCCCATATGGGCGTGAAACACGTGACATGTGATCAAGGAGATTTTGGGTTTTAACATACTTACTTTTCAAGAAAATTCTACATAAAAATTTCAAGGATATATAGGATTAAAATTTTTAAAGGACCTTTTTCATATCCTTTTTTTACAAATAGATAGAAAATCAATTTTATTTAAATTCTTGAGCCTTTCCTCTTTCATTTGATATACATAGCGCCATATTCTAACGAGGTTAAGTATTTTTTATATTTTTTTCATTTTTTATCCCTTTCAAAATTTTGAAGTCCTTTTAAAAGGACAAAGGATGTAGAAATGAAAAACTGAGTACGCAGTATTACTATATTTGGTCTCTAGTTTCACGTTTATATGGATTTTTCCCGGTGTGAAAAATGCTGTCGCACGGTGCTACTACTAGTTTTAACCCTTTCGACCCCGAATTTTACCCTGTGTCTCGATATTACTTTTTGGTATTTACTTCATGAAAAACTTGCCTAAGAAGTGTGCACACGACATTTGAAGTTGCCACGCCTCTTTGTTAGAGTTCTAGAGCTAGTTTACTTTTGAACTTTTGAGCTTAAAACGGGTTAAATAAATTTTGTATCAATATTTTTTAATTACAGAAACATTATTTAATATTTATGGAAAAATACAAAATTATCACTATTTGATGTTATTTAACCATTATTAAAGAAACAGGGTTTTGATCGAACGAGCCCAATTCGTAGACTTCAATTTGAACACAAACTTTCCCTGATATCGCAGCAAATTATTGGACATTATTTTGGGGATTACAGTAAAATTTTTGTAATTTGCTTTGAATTCACTTCTGAAAATATTTATTTGTTGGTGCCTACTTAAATTAAACCCATAAATCAATGGTAGCTTTTGCTATAAGATGACAAATAGGTGAAGTTACTCTCAGGCAACTTTGGTTAGGGACCACACCTAAATACATTAGAAGAATTGATAGAATTTGATCAAAAATCTATAATCTATTAAAATGGCTTCTGATTGATTTACACTGCAAATGAAAATGCTTTCAGATTGAAAAGAAGCAGAGTTGAGAAAGAAATACTAGAACTCCAGAACACCTAAAATTCTAAAACATCAATTCTGGAAATGCCATCTTCATTGAAATTTATTTTGTTATTAAATTTTATACAATTGAAAAATTTATATAAAAAATTATAATTTGCCCTCGTCGTACCCATTTACCCATTTTGTTCGGTTAACTTGTCGCCGTTTGTTTTCTGTAGCTTTAGTTTTGACTAGAAAATCAGTTTTAAGCAGGGACCGAAAATAACTGTTATTTTACAATTTTCAAATCAAAAAGGGAGAAGGAAAAAATTGCTTGTGGAAGGCCTGAGCTTCACGAATATTAAACGCCTTTTAAATTTTTGACTTTGAAAGTTAAAATTAACTTTTATTTTGTGCCTTTTATTATTTCAAGCAAAAATAACAGTTTTTTCTGACTTTATTTTTTCAAATATATCAGGCAATTTGAATTTTTTCAAAGGCCGTTTGACCGACTAAAAAAATTTGATATTATTTCTTTCGTTTTAGGAGACCGCACATTCTGAGCTATAAGACTTGTGTGATGAAAAAAATGGTATGAATAGTTTTTTAGTAGGTCTGAGCTATAAGACTTGTGTGGTAAAAAAAATGGTATGAATAGTTTTATAGTAGGTCAACCGTCAATAAAAGTCACAACATATTATTTTTGATCGATAAAATAAAAGTCAAAAGTAAAAGTTATTTTTGCCTGAAATGATAAAAGGCACAAAATAACTTTTATTTTTGTTGGGAAAAATAAACGTTAAAAGATAACAATTAAAATCTGACTTTTTTAATAAAACCCATAACCGGTACCGTCCCTAGTTTTAAGCAATTTGTGCAACAAATAAAATCGCATAACTAGTCAACTTTGTTGCGGCAACATGGTTGCGGCAACACGCACACAAATATGCAGTGCCTTAATTACTACACGTTTCAGCAAGACAAACAAGGTGCCACAATGTTATGATAATGACATTTAAATTGCCGTCGCACCGTCACACACTCGCAGCGCGGCGAAATGTGCGGCGAAAATAAAATATTGGAATGCATTTTTATGGGTTTGTTTTTGCTGCGCTAAATTCACACTGCCGCATGTCCCATTCCCCCATACAAGCAGCAGCAGCAGGCAGCTGCAAAAAAAAACGACAACAACAACACCAACAACGTTTGCATGGGCCGCTGTGTAGGCAAACGGGCGCAGCGACTGCAGTGTTTCTAGTTGTTGTGATTTTATTTCGTTTTTGCTGCGCGCCGAGAATTTCATTGGCCTGAGAAAATTACGCGAGTTGTTAAATCACAGCAACGGCAGCAGCGTCCAGCACGATTGCTCTGCCACTGCCATTGCCACACTTGACGCCAGCGCGCTTTGAAATTTTATTTGTCTACGCTGCGGACGCAATTGCCGCACAGCATCGACGACAATTGCTGCTGCTGCTCACTGTCACACACACACACACACACGCACGCCTTCCACGGCAATCAATAATCGAATTGATAAAGATCGTGTTTTATTTCGTTGTCGCTGTTGTTGTTGTTGCTACCACTTTCCCACCGCCCAGCCCGCTGAGTGCACACGACACATCGCTCGAGTCTGACGCTGCGTCTCGGCGGCCGCAACATGAATTATGGCCGCGTATGTGTGGCATGGTGTGTCTGTCCTGTGTGGCATGCGCGCCTGCGCAAAGCTGCCTGCAGTATTTGGCGAATTTGGCAAACGGCGCGCAACTTTATTGCGCCAAATGCGAAGCGAAGCGCGACGCAGTAAAACCGGCGAGCGGCGAATTCCATGCTGCCACCAGGACGCTGCCGCTGTCGAATGTTGCGACTGGCGAATGTTCGCACGCTTTTCATGCAACCAGCCGGCCGGTCGACGCGTCAGCCGGTGCGCGCGTCGATTCGTGCGTTCGGCTGCCGATTTGGCCACTCGCGCTGTCCAAGCCGCTGTGCCCCTCTCGGCGTTCGACCGTCGGCCCGTCGAGTGGCGCTTTTCCGCGTACGCTGCGCTACGCTGCCCCGCGGCGGCCCGCTTGCTGCCGTGCGACTGCTCGTAGGTGAATTTTCGACTCTTTTACTCCTATGCTAATTACGTCATGTGGACTCTTTATGGACATTTTGCATTGTGGGAACCAAAAACTGGAATTGAACTGTTCGCCAGCCAGCAACAGCGAATGTTGCATGCGCGCCAACCAGTCAGCAACCGCCAGCCGGCAAACTTGGGCCACGCATTACTTGTCGTTGTTGTTGTTGTTGTTGTGTTAGTTGTGGCAATAAAAAAATAGGTGCCTTGTCTAGTTGCAACCACCGCAGCCGACTGCGGCCAACAGATCCAATAGTATTTAGTAGTAGTAGAAATGGCAGTAGTAGTAGTAGTAGTAGAAATAGTAGTGTTGTTGTTGCTGTTATTTAAGCAATGTCGCACGGGCAGATTATGGGCCTTTGCACCCGCCACCTCGCCCGCCCATCGTCGGCCAACTGAAGTCAACTGCGCTTTATGCTTTATGCGGTCAAGCATGTGCAGCAGTTGCTGATATTATTGATGTTGTTGTTGTTGTTGTTATTACTATTATTGTAGCTGCTGCTGCTGCTGTTGCCACTGTTGTTGCTCTTGCAGCTATTACTGCTGGTTGGCTGTGATGCTGCGCGTGTTTGTGTATGTGTGTGTATTGTGGTTGTTGTTTTTGCTATTTGCCCGTTTTGCTTTTGTTGCTGGCTGGTGGTGGCATGCCGGCGGCGTTCTTGTGTGTGACTCGATGTGTTTATGTGTTTTATTGTTGCTGTTATTGCAGTTGGCTTTTGTTGTTGTTATTATTGTTATTGGTATTGTTGTGCATACCGCATGTGGCAAGTTGAAATTTTTGTGTGTGAAAATAATTTTCCGAATGTGTACAAACACATTACAAAATGTGTGCATAGCTGGCGAGTAATAGCCGAATGTTGCAGCAGCATGTTGCAGGCAACATTTCGAAACGTTTACGAAAAATTAAATGTTACGAAAATAGAAATGTTGTTCAGTTTGTATGAATCAGAGGTTGTAAATTTAAAATCAGTTAAATTTTTAGTCAGAAACGGCCAGCTAAGAGGCAGTGTTGCCAGATCAGGAGATTTCCTCCTATATTTAGGAGATTCTTGGCATTTTAGGAGAATTTTTAGGAGGAAGAATTATTTAGGAGAAAGTTTGGGGGATTTATATTTCATGTTAGGGGATTTTTCTGATCCTTAGTGGATTTTTGGGAGACTTTTGGATAACGAAGTCTGATGTATTGGGAACACTGGCAACAAAATATATTTTGGCAACTATTTTAATAGTCAAAGCAGCCTATTGTGTTAAAAATTTGTAAGCTTACAAAATGTATGCTCGTTCTATCTCGTTCTCACTTATTGCTGTCACAATGAAATCCCGCCAAAAATGGCACTTTTTGTTTAATTCATTTCTTATATGTTTTGTTTTTGTTAAGTTTTCGTTGTTAAGCTGAAGATGAATAAAAAAAGGCTGTATTAAAAAAAATTATATGTATATATTTTTATTTTTTTATAAGTAAATCACGCAATTATAAAAAAAATTTTTAGGAGATTTTTAACTTTTGGGAGGAAATTTCAGTATTTTTTTAAGATTAACCCTTTCGCTATTTTGTTGCCATATGGCAATACATTTTTTTGTTGTTCCTTAGAATAGTTTGAAGTTTTCGGAAAAATACGAAATTAATAAACTGAATATTAAAGTTTAAAGAAGAGAAGTATACACGTTTTTTTAATGGTATATCTTGACATATTAAAGCAAGAAGAAGCAGAAAAACTTAGAGAACTTTTTAATTTGACGTTTTCTTTCAATTTAGATACTTTTTTTTTAATTTTGGCTGAAATAAATGAAGAAATATTCAAATTTTCGTTATGCGTAAAAAGTTTTATGTTAAAGTAATAATTACAGCCACAACGATGTGGTTGCTCTCATAGAAAAACACTCTGAAATACAGGGTCCGAGTATAAAAATTAAAAAAATTCTTTTGGAATGTTGCTAATATAACCACAGAGAAGCCTAAAACGTAAAATAAAAAATTTTAACTTTCCCCAGTAAAAACCTGTAACGAAAGGGTTAAGAAGAATAAGTCGAAATACGATTTTTCTGGAACTAATGAAATCTGTTAAGTACAGGAAAACAAAATTTGGCATTGGTTTTACTGTGTACCAAAAAATCTAAAAATTATCTGAAATGAATGAAAATGAACAATACAAAGAAAAAAAAATTCGCTCCTGGGGACCGTGTTCGAAAAAAATCGTCGTCTCGAATGGGTTAATTCATTTCTTATATGTTTTGTTTTTGTTAAGTTTTCGTTGTTAAGCTGAAGATGAATAAAAAGGCTTAATTAAAAAAAATTATATGTAGGTATATATTTTTATTTTTTTTATGAGAAGTTTAAAATCACGCAATTATAAAAAAAATTTTAGTAGATTTTTTTAACTTTTGGGAGCAAATTTCAGTATTTTTTTCAGATTAAGGAGAAAGTCATTTCAGGTATTTCAGGCAACACTGCTGGGAGGTGTAAACAAATTTAATAAAAATGGGGCCTTCATTAATAATTTTGTTACTAAAAATTGTTTGTTATTTGTAGATAATTGTTAAAAAGGTCGCGTAAGATTTATAGTCTTAAGAAATATTGTTGAATTTTTTTAATTTTAACATTATTATTTTGTAATATTACAGTTTTTAGATGGTCTGTTAAAATTTATTTTTGTTTGACTGAATTATAAATAAATAAATAAATAAATAATAATAATAATGATAATAATAATGATAATAATAATAATATTTGAATAATAATAATGATAATAATAATAATGACTGGCAAAAAAAAGGTCGAGTACCTCTGATTGAATGCAACTTGCGCGAGTTGTATGTTGCAACATAAAAAAAATAGTTTCTTTCCTTTTTTCCCCACTTGCAGCACATTGCTGACTGCATGTTTGCCTATTTATAATCGAAATAAAACTATAAAGCAGCAACTATTTACAAATAAAAAAACAACTATCAAACCACTAAAATATTTCCGGCCTTTGTTGCTGACACATTTGGTGTGCCAGTGCTGTCTTGGAATGTTGGCTAAATTCGTTGGCGATGGAGTAAAAAAATGCCATTTGCGCGTTAATTACTTTAATTACGTGAAGCACCGTTCAAGCTTGATGTCATTATGACAGCCGTAAACAGCAGCAACTGTCCAACACAAACAATGGCGCCATTCAATTGCTCACTGCGCCGCTCACGGTCTGCGTTTCGCACGTCTGTGCAATAAACTGACGCCGGCTTACTTCAGTCGTCGTTTCTCAGTCGGTCGCTGTCAGCTGGTTTACGTCATTTGCAACAAAACGCACAACAACTGAGCAATAAGCAAAAGGCCGAAAATACACACACACACACACACACACAGATATAATGTCGATGTACCACAATTATTTGCGGCAAGATTTTTGCCTGCTAATTACCCCCAATGCATGCTTAATTAAATTCTCATAAACAGCCAAGAACGCCAAAGGCAACACACACACACACACACTCAGCCACACACAGTCAGCGCAAAGGCGCAAAAGAGTCAAAAGGCCGCCAATGAAAAGCAAAATGAATAAAATGCTTCAAATGCATTTAAATGGCATTTAAAATTGATCAGCGGCCACAGCAGCGCTCGCGCCCGCCAATGCGCGCAAGGTGAGCGAGCGGCTGCCGCTGGCCACCGTTGCGGCTGTTGCGGTGAGCAATGCAGCAGCAAATTTGCTTGCTGCTGCAACACAAACAGACACGCAGACGGACAAGCGAACGGACGGACAGGCCGAACAGTCGATAAGCAGCCAACGAGAATGCTGCTCGAAGCATGGGAACCGCACACACAGCGACGCACCGCGCTCCACGAATGCAAATGTGCAAGCGATAGCTGCTGGTCGGTCGGCCGGCTGGACTGCACTGCACTGCTCTGGACTGGACTGGTGTGTGTTGCGCATGCGCAAACGTTTTAGGCACACGGTCAGCATGCCGGCCGGCCGGCTGGCTGGCTGAGCCAAAACAACAACAACAACAACACAAATAAAAATAAACGAAAATAAAAACAAAAAATCAAAACGAAAATTGAAAATGCAGCCAAATTGAACGCGTTTACCGCCGATCGGCCAACTGACTGACCAGCCGACTAACTGGCTGACTGACTACGTGAGGTGCCAGTTCGCTGCGCCAGAGTGTTTTTTAATTTTTTCCCACTACGAATTGATCATTTCATTTGCTGGCAAATTTGCAAGTGGAAAATTGCGAATTAATTTTTACACCGAAATTGCGCTACTTTTATTGTGCGGCGCTGATTTGGCGCGACCGCGGGCTGGGAATGCGAAAACAAATTTATGCCTTGGGAAAACGAAGCGTCACAGCGTCGAGCCGCTAATGCGCTTTGCACGCCCAAATGCGAAACATGTGTTGCCCGAAAATGCCACAACAAACGGCGACAGCAGCTTGGCGGAAAATCCGTGTCACCCAGCGGCCGTGCGCGCGAAAAACCCAACCATTGCACCGAGGTCGCTCCGAGTCACATGCCGCGCGTTCCTGTGGAAATACCGCACATTCTGGCGCATGTTTGCCGTTCGCGCATTGGTTCCGCTCGGAGCGCAATCGTCTGTGAGTGTGTGTGTGTGTGTGTGACTACTCGGTGCGTGTGCACAGGACATTTTCCCACACATTGTGGCTGCTGAATTGTGCGACAAAGGCACGTATGGCCACACCGACCTTACCTGTGCGGGTGTTCGACGTTCGACTTCTTGCAAGTGTTTTTGTTGCTCGGGGCGGGCTTGTTGTCTAAGAAAATATGCCGCTTTCAATTGTTCGCACTACGTGCAGATTTATACATTTTCTATGCAAACAATTTGAAAATGTTTGTTCAGTATGGAAAGAAGTATTAGTTGCCCTATGAATGCCATGTTCGATCAGTGTTGCTTGTGTTTTTTTTTTAAAGATTGAGGTAGTTTACCATAATCTGGTGAGCGGATATGGAGAATATGGAGAACTAAGAAGGTTAGGTTAGGTTTGAGAAGTCGCATTTACACTTAACCCTTTCGCTATTTTGTTGCCATATGGCAACATGCTACTTTGTGGACGTCTGCATCCTCTATGGTTGCAAGAATACATTTTTTTGTTGGTCTTTAGAATAGTTTGAAGTTTTAGGAAAAATACGAAATTAATAAACTGAATATTACAGTTTAAAGAAGAGAAGTATACACTTTTTTTAATGGTATATCTTGACATAGTAAAGCAAGAAGAAGCAGAAAAACTTAGAGAACTTTTTAATTTGACGTTTTCTTTCAATTTAGATACTTTTTTTTTAATTTTGGCTGAAGTAAATGAAGGAATATTCAAATTTTCGTTATGCATAAAAAGTTTTATATTTAAGTAATTATTACAGCCACAACGATGTGGTTGCTCTCATAGAAAAACACTCTAAAATACAGGGTCTGAGTATAAAAATTAAAAAATTTCTTATAGAATGTTGCTAATGTAACCACATAGAAGCATAAGACGTAAAGTTGAAAATTTTAACTTTCCCCAGTAAAAACCTGTAGCGAAAGGGTTAAAAATCACAATGGGTGAATGAATGAATAAATCTATTAATGTTTGTCCGGAGCAAGCCAGTTCGATCCCTGGATGAAGCAACGCATTGCATTGGTTCCAAAAGGTTACAATATTTAGCAGATAGAAAAGAATTTATGGACACTTGACTTGAAGGCTGTAAGTGCTGGGAAAGATTTCAACAGAAACAAACTCTTTCTTTAAAGTGGAATGCTTTGGTGTGATCCAACGAAAAAGGTGACGATAAGAACCGTGTCTGCGGTGGAAGGATCAAGAAATTATTCAAGTACAGGGTTTATATTGGGAAAAAGATCGATTTGCACAATGTTTACCTTAGATACAAAGTTCTGTGCAGAACAAAGCAGCCAAAATATATTTCGGCCGCAGGTGATCCTTAACCCTTTCGACCGCGAATTTTACCCTGTGTCTCGATATTACTTTTTGGTATTTAAATCATGAAACATTTGCCTAAGAAGTGTACACACGACATTTGAAGTCGCCACACCTCTTTGTTAGAGTTCTTGAGCTAGTTAACTTTTGAACAATTTTAGTTTAAAACGGGTTAAATAAATTTTGTATCAATATTTTTTAATTACAGAAAAATTTTCTAATATTTATGGAAAAATACAAAATTATCACTTTTTGATTTTATTTAACCATTATTAAAGAAACAAGGTTTTGATCAATCGCGCCCTATTCGTAGACTTCAACTAGAACACAAACTTTCCCATATATCGTTGCAAATTATTGGAAATTATTTTGAGGATAACAGTAAAATTTTTTTAATTTGCTTTGAATTCACTGCTAAAAATATTAATTTGCTGGTGCCTACTTAAATTAAACCCATACATCAATCGTAGCTTTTGCTATAAATGAAGTTGCTTATAACCTCAAAATTCTGAGTATGAGGTTTTGTTGCAAATATTTTAATTAAGAGAAATCCCAAGTTTTAAGAAAAAATAATGTATAATATATAATAATATAAATGGACAACTTAACTACTTCACTTGTATGGGAGGCGCTCTCTGGTGGAGAATTTTTGAACTCTAATTAATTTTGTATTTTTTGCACTCGGGAATGTTAACGATTGTTGAATAAATCATTTAAATTAGTTCAGTAGTTTCCCAGATACGATGTTTCCTCGCTTACTTTACTACATTTACAAGTGTGGAGCCAGTTCCATTGAAAATGACTAGTTTTGTATGGCAGCCACCTTAAGAGTTGGATATAGCGGTTAGGTGTGTCTAGAAAAAACATTCGGAAAGGAAAATAAATGAGGCTCAGTCTTACATATGGTAGGTCTGGAACCAACCTGAGAGCAACGGGAGCCCACTTTCTAAAAACAATGATTTTGTATGGGAGCCTTATTTAAGGTTGGAGATAGGGGGTAGGTATGTTCGAAAAAAAAATATTCAAGAGGAAAAATTAGTAGGGGTCAGTCTAAGATTTTAACCCTCTAAGCGCAACTTCTGAGCAGCTGTGGAGCAATTAATCCAGATTTTATTTTCAATCACTTTTGAAAAAGGCGCGTTTTATCTATATAGACATTTATAAATAAATTTATATAAAAATACAAATATTTTGAACGTAGCTTTTATGAACTAAGATAATTTTCACTGTTAATATGAAGTTTTTCAAATCCGTTTGTATGGGAGGTGATCGAAGTCTTGGCCCGATTTGATTGAAATTTTGCACAGTAAGTTCTTTACTCATGCAATAACTGTATACCAAATTTCATTTATGTAAGACCACTCTTTCTATTTTTGTCACTCTACTATATGAACTCGCAACACTGTGCGCCGCAGCTGTGAAACGCCTTCAAAGTGTCGTCCAAGGGAATGCGGCAGACACAGCGACTGCTGCCGCGAGAAGGGTTAATAACTGTTGGCCGAATGGGCGCAAAGCCGAATGCGAATTGGCGCAGCTGGCCGCTCAGTCTGGCGGTGCGCAGGGACTGACTGGCGGCGAGTACAGGAGGTGTGTTGGCACGCTGAACGAGACAGATGACCAGACTGTGGCGTTATTAATGTTTGATGTAATTAATGCGTAATTAAGATGAAATATGCAGACTTGCAGATAAAATACCAAACACACACATGTAAACGCATTGAGTGGCATTTAAAATGGAAAAAAGCGAAAAAGGAGAGTGAAACATAGTTTGAATTGCATGACGTAGACCAAAAAATCGTTGCATTTATTGCAGCAATAAGCATAGAAAATACTACAAAGACAACACATGTGCAATAGTTCCACTTTGCAAGACTTACAAAATTGATTTAAAAAAATAACATATTTCCAATAGCTTCGTTCAAGCAACAAATCACCGACGGCCGTTTGCTGCAGCTCACCAACTTTTATGATGTTGGTTGCCAAGAATATCCCATTACCACCAACGACAAACGCCGCCAGCTACGAGATAAGACAGCACTGGCAGCGGCACCGCAGCTTAACACCTTCGACATGGGCGTATTAAAATTTAATTTATGGCTGCCAAAACATAAATTTTAACCAATTTGGCAATGGCCGAGCAGCGGCCGTATTGAAGCCAAAAGCAAAAGTCGCTTAAAGTAGATTGAATGGCATCGATTAAAATAACTCAAATGAAGTCAAGTTCGAAAATAATCACAACCTATGCACGAATTGGCGCGACATGGCAGCACTACACCGTTTCAGCTGTTTGTGTAAAAAGTGCAGATATTTTTTATTGAATTGAAGAAAGATTACGAAATTTAATTATACAGTTTTTACATTATTTAATTTTTTAATTGTTTCATTTAATGTATTCTTTGTGACTGAATTTTTTTCGATTATAATGTTTTTTTATGATTTGGTAATTTGTGTTAAAGTTTAGAAATATTTATTAATACATTTATGAATATATTTTGTTACTTTTCAACAATTTAATCGACCTTTCGACCCCAAAGTTGCCTGAGAGCAACTTCACCTATTTGCCATCTTATAGCAAAGGCTACCATTGATTTATGGGTTTAAATTAAGTAAGCATCAACAGATTAATATTTTTAGAAGTGAAATCAAAGCAAATTAAAAAAATTGTACCTTTGCCCTTAAAATAATTTCCAATAATTTGCAGCGATATGAGGGGAAGTTTGTGTTCTAATTGAAGTCTACGAATTGGGCGCGTTTGATCAAAACCCTGTTTCTTTAATAATGGTAAAATAAAATCAAAAAGTAAAAATTTTGTATTTTTCCATAAATATTAAATAATTTTTCTGGAATTAAAAAATATTGATACAAAATTTATTTAACCTAAAATTGTTCAAAAGTAAGCAAATGTTTCTTAGGCAAATGTTTCATGATTTAAATACCAAAAAGTAATATCGAGCCACAGGGTAAAATTCGGGGTCGAAAGGGCTAATTGAAAGAACAAACAATAAACAACTTTGTGAATGTAAAATGTAAAAAATACCAGGCTAATTATTTCCAAATATTAATTTGGTATTTCGCTCACAAATGCTACATATGGAAAAATTCCTTCGGAACCCTGTGCCGTTTTATGTTAGCTTCGTGAGGAGGCGCAGAATGGTCCTCTTTCCAGAACTTTGATAGAGCTCAATGGACCGTTTGTGTCCTTTGACTTGGATTTTGCGCTTCCTCAAGCATTCTTCTTAGAGTCTCTGAACCTCGTCCTTAATTAAGTTAGTTTGAATTTCCCTCAGAGGCTTTGATTTTATTTTATTTTATTTTATTTTATTTAATTTTTTTTATTTTATTTTATTTTATTTTATTTTTTATATTATTTTATTTTATTTTATTTTATTTTATTTTATTTTATTTTATTTTGTTTTATATATTTTATTTTTTTGTATTTTATTTTATTTTATTTTATTTTATTTTATTTTATTTGATTTATTTTATTTTATTTTATTTTATTTTATTTTATTTTATTTTATTTTATTTTATTTTATTTTATTTTATTTTAATTTATTTTATTTTATTTTATTTTGTTTTATTATTTTATTTTATTTTATTTTATTTTATTTTATTTTATTTTATTTTATTTTATTTTATTTTATTTTATTTTATTTTATTTTATTTTATTTTATTTTATTTTATTTTAGCTCATATCGCCTCAGTATGTAAGGACACATTGTTATTGTTATAGTCTGTAAGAACTGTTGTTCATAGACCGAAGAAAGTTATAATAATATTTTTACAAGAATTTACTTGAAATTTACTTTAAATTGTGAAACGGTGTAGCTCAACGAAAAATGACTCAAAATCGCGCTGACTTGAAGATTGTAGCATCGTTTTATGGCTAATTGATTGGTGTGGGAACACAACGGGTAGCGATACATTAATGCTGACAGGCAGCGCCACAGCGGTCAGTCAGCCAGTCAGTCAGTCAGCCAGTCAATCGAGTGGTTAATATGGGGAAATGCGACACCGAACGCGTCATCGACGAGTCGTCAACTGGCCAAAGTGGGCATATCGATTGCCATCAATGTCTGCCATCAGCAGCAGCAGTGAGTGACTGAGCGAGTGAGTGCGACCAGCGAACAGTCGCAATTCAAATGCGCGCGTATCAATGACGCATTGCCGATTGCCGGCATCGATTGGCCGTCGGTTTGTTCCACTCGAGCGTTAATACGGCAATGAAAAGCTGCTGCTGTGCGCATTGCTATTGTTGTTGCAGTTCATAGGCATTTTTGCCTCTTTAAGCGGTGCTGGTGTTGATGTTATTGCAGCCACAACGAAATGCGGGTAGACAGATGACTGAGAGTCAAACGCATCTGCAGTCAAAAATGCCTGACTATGCTGTCTACTGTAGAACGTCGTGGAAATTTGTTGCTGCAGTATGCATTCTAAACTAGAGTTGAGTTTTAAGCTACTAAAAGTTTCAACCACTTCTCCTCATAGTCGAGAATCTGCGTCTGAGAGCAGTTGCTCTGCGCATGCGTGCCACCAAACGGTGGCCCAAATCAGCGCAGCTCGTCACTAGTAATGTGCCGCACAGCGTAGCACATTGTGCCCCAACACACTGCGAGTTGAAAGTGTAAAAATACTTAAAGTAATGAACCATTTGGCGTGCAGGCGCCACATGCATGGCGGTCCATATGCAAGTGTATATATGTGTGTATGTGTGTGAAGCGTGCAATAATCAGCAAACTAACGCAAAAACATTTGCACACAACTAAAGCTGCTAAGCAGGCGTTCATCGTTGTTGTTGTTGTTGTTGTGGTTGAAAGTCAGCAGCTAATAATGTAAATGAGTTTTTGAAAAATTGATTGCCATATATGCGAGTCTCGACAGTGTTTAATGTGGGTAAAATGTGCCCAACAATAGCAACCATAAAGCAACTCAACACAAACAACGACACCAACAGCGGCAAGTTGAGTTGGCGCATGTTGCTGCAACATGTTGATAAGCTTTTAGTTTGCTTTTATTGTCTCGTTTGATTCGCATGCTGCACTTTCAAGTGTCGACTAACGTGTTGTTGTTGTTGTTGTAGTGCAAACCTTATTTTGTTGTTGTTGTTATTTTTGTGTTTGTTGGCGTTGCGTTGTTTTATAAGCTGTCAGAAATAAATGTGTGGCTGAGTGGCTTTTCAATTATGCAGCCTACAAATGACCTCATTGGTGAAATCAATCAACCAGCCCGACACATGCAGCATTAATATAGAAAAAAACAGCAGCAACAGCAACATTTAATAAACAACACAGCAGAAACAACAACAACAAGTATGTCATTCCACTTGCACTGGTAGAGAGATCAATCAGTCAGTCGCGCTGGAGTCAGAGGCCGATTGACATCGGCTGGTTTTGTAAATGCCATTAATCAGACAATCAGACAACAACAATACAATGACCACAACTACAACTACAACTACAACAGCAATACACAGACAATTCCACAGAGGACAGCATTTAAACGAATAGTTGCTGTGTTTGTTCGATGGGTTCGTTGTGACAATTTGCAAAATGCATTTTGCATGCTGAAGAGGTTGAATGGCAGCAAAGAAATAATGAAAAGGAAAACTGTGCAAGAGCAAAGAAAAACAAACAGTCTAGCGCCAAATTGAAAGGGAAATATTATATCACATCCGCTCGTGCGGCAGCCATTCAGGCATTCAGCCAGCCAAAGCATTTAACCAGCCATCCATTCATTCGCCATCGTCGTCGTCGCCGCCGCCAACAACACCCAGATGACATCCAGACCACTGCGCGGCAACGCGCCAGACGCCGTTGCCTGTTGGCGTCGCTGACAGTGGCTGACAGCGGCCGCCATCTCGCCAACAACATACATGAAGTCGCCGGCGTACATACGCAATTTTCTTCATATGACTTTCAATCAACCGCACCACCCAGCCCAATGGGCCGCCAGCCAGCCAGTCAGTCAGCCAGTCAGCAAGCGACTCAACGCGCCAGCAACAGCAACAGCAGCACACAAACAACAAGTCAATCACCCGCCTGGCGTGAATCTATAAAGTAGTATTTTTATTTTTTGTTGATTGCTTGCGTTTTATTTGTTATTTTTTTTTTTACTTTTTTGCGCGCATGTGTGTGTGCATGTCTTTTGGCCTTTTTGCCCATTAATAGTTTGCAAAAATAAAGCAACAACAAAATGGCAAAATAGAAAACAAAAGTCGAAACTGCTATATTTATTTCACGCTTTTTTTTGGGGGACGCACGTCCACAGAAACGCCACAAAAAACCAGACATTGCCGCCGAACGACGCGACTGTGTCGCTGATCGCTGGCAGGTGGCATGGCGTGGCGGGGCAGCGGGCAGCGGGCGCATTGGTCATTAAGCGACAGCGAGCTGTCGTCAGCAACAAAGCAGACAAACGTTTTCATTGATTTTGTGGCACGTTTCTAAATGGCGCACACAGTGCGTGCGTTGTGTTTGTAAAATGTGTGGCAACGCTGCGCCGTCGAAACGGAGCACCAACTGCGAATCGGTTGCGACAGTTTGCCGCTGGCTGCTGGCAAAAATTGGAATTGAAAGCATTGCGCAGAGGCCGGAATTAGAAACTGACGCGGAATGATGTCCTGGTGGAGTGTAAAGGCACATAGAACCCGAGGCGGCAAAGTTGGCTTATTTGTTAAGTTTAGATGCTGTCTGATTTATATAAAAGTATTTTGTATATAAGACACATTTTAATTATGAAACGCAAATATAAATTGGTGTGAATGACTTATGGGTCAATGAATGCGTACATGAAGCTAGCTTCTACTCTGAATCTGGAATTGTAGGTTAACCCTTTACAGGGTACAGTTGTAAAATTGCCCGTAATTTCGGAAGTAACTATCAAAACGACTCTTTTCTGCTATTTTACAACTATGCAAGGTTCCTTTTTTGAAATACTGGCATTAATAGTGGGAAAATGTAGCTAAATTTTACTTGACAGCACTTATTTTACCGTTTTTGCGAAAAGTTGCACGAATTTATTTTAGTGAAACAAAAGTGATTAAAACTTATTAATAAAAAACACACAAACCCTTTGCGAAAAATGCGGAGTAGGACTATGCTACAACAAACGCATTAATTGCTTTAAAAATTTTCATTTAAAATTAAAGATATTAAAATAAAAAAACAAGTTTTATTGCTTTTTTGCATATGTGGAACCAAATGTTTTTTACAAAAAAACCTTACAAAATTAAAGTATATTAAAAATTACGTGTTTTTTTAAATTTAGGTTTACATCTAAAAAACAACATTTGATGAAAAAATTCGCTGTTGCCGTGTAAAGGGTTAATCAAATATTGTATAATTTTTTTACTTCGAGACCAAGCAAATGTTTGAGCATATCTAATTTTTGCAACAAAATATTTTTGCTGCAAATTTTTTTAGCCCTTTCGACCCCAAAGTTGCCTGACAGCAACTTCACCTATTTTTCATCTTATACCAAAAGCTACGATTGATTTATTGGTTTAATTTAAGTAGGCACCAACAAATTAATATTTTTAGATGTGAATTCAAAATAAATTACAAAAATTTTACTGTTATCCCCAAAAATATTTCCAATAATTTGCAGCAATATCAGGGAAAGTTTGTGTTCTAATTGAAGTCTACGAATTGGGCGCGTTTGATAAAACTCTGTTTCTTTCATAACACAGTACAACAATTTTAAACTTTATGTGTGCAACCACCTGAACTATTTTTCAATGGAAAATATTTTTTTTTAATATTCAACGTTTTTCTAAATGAAGGTTTCGTGTTTAAGGCTTTTTATTTTTTTGGGGGAAGTTTTGAGAAAGTTTTGGTGTTTGAAGACCCCCCCCTATTTTTTAATGAGGAATATTTTCCCCAAAGACAATATAAGGGGTATTCACACCGAGCTCGTTACTTTGTTAGTTCGGTACTCGGTAGTTTTGTTCGTGTATTTTGTTCGTGTTTGTTCGTGTTCGTGAATCGAACAAAAACAAAATACACGTAGAAAACTACCAAGTACCGAATTAACGAAGTAACGAGCTCGGTGTGAATACCCCTATAGTATTTTTTCAATATTTTACTCAATACAAGCTTTTTATGAAAAATTTTTCCGAAAAAATTGAAAAAGGGTGGTAAGGAAAGGGGGAGGGGGATTCATGTGTACACACAAAATATTCACACTTTTAATGCAAACAACTTTGTCATAGACTTCAAAGCTCTAGCTCTTCACGTTTTTATCCTTTCCGTGTAAAAGTCTATAGGGACGCTTTAACCTTTATGTGCAAATTACAAAAAACTCAGACGTGCTGGACTATTACTTTGTTCGGCAAAAATGATCAGTACGATGTTCTCTTTCAGAAATATACTAACGACCGTATATCTGTTGCAGAAATGCTGTTGTACAGTGTAATGGTTAAATTAAATCAAAACGTGATAATTTTGTATTTTTCCATAAATGTTAAATAATGTTTCTGTAATTAAAAAATATTGATACAAAATTTATTTAATCCGTTTTAAGCTAAAATTGTTCAAAAGTAAACTAGCTCTGGAACTCTAACATAGAGGCGTGTCGACTTCAAATGTCGTATACACACTTCTTAGGCAAATGTTTCATGATTTAAATACCAAAAAGTGGTATCGAGACACAGGGTAAAATTCGGAGTTGAAAGGGTTAATCAAATATTGTAGAATTTTTTTACTTCGATATTAAGCAAATGTTTGAGCATATCTAATTTTTGCAACAAAATATTTTTGCTGCACATTTTTTTACAATCTAGCAGCACATCTGATGGTGTATAAAAACTTGAAATTTTCATTTAAAAAAAAATTTTTTTAATTGCCAAAGCAAACAGTTTTCGAACTATATAAACGCACTTTTGACTTCGTTCAGTCGACAGCGTACTTGTCAATTTTGACAGTTGAACGTTAGTAGCGCTTCCTCTATTTTGTCATTTAGCGCGCTTCTTCTTCTAGGCAATTCATCTCGCTCGTCATGCAAAGAGCAGCACTCAAGTACATGTGTAGCATTTTGTTGTTTTTTCGTTATGATTGCTGTTTGTGTTTGCTAACAGTTCACAAATAATGCTACACTTTGCTGCTATACAATATTTTCCATAAATCAATAGCACATTGTGCCAGATGTGGACAGCGCGGCATGGCGGCGACAGCGAGTACTCGCTCGCAGCGAAATCGTTTTTCCGCCTTTTTTCCGCTTAATGGCCGTCAATAAAATTGAAACGTATCATGCGCCGTGTACCGCTTGCCGCACACAAACACACACACACACACCAATACGCACATCGATACAAACTTGCCTCAGTGCGCGTCAGTCTCAGTTTGGTGTTTGTCTGTCAAACTGGCTGACTGATTGACTGTCGAACTGACCGACTACTACTGGGCCAGTGGTCAGTGCGAGTGGCTGCCGCTGCTGGCCGTTGCCCGCAATGCCGACCGACCGAGTGTTGCCCGTCTGCCGCTTCGTACGCGCTCGCACTATTTGATGAGCTCAAATTTACACGTTTCTGTGCGCGCGCGCTTTTATTGCGAAAATCATAAAAATGCGAACATCTGAACAATTTGCAAAATGTTCAGGCTTTGTTCTTTGTTTTTGTAAATGTCTCGCCAACATCGACATGGAAAAAATAAAACAAAATACACACACACACACAGCAGTGATGATGGGCCAAGAAAAAAGAATATTGCAAAAAAATAAAAAATAAAAAACAAATACAAATCGCATTCAATGTGCGCGTAAAGTAAAAACCAAACGCCAAGGCGACACAAATTGCTGAAATACAATACGCCGCGTCTAGCTGTCTGACGGTCTTGGCGGCCGATCAATTCGGATTCGGCTGCTGGCGACTTGAAAGCGCTTGGCGACAATTATTTAAGTCTTTTCGCAATGTTTTCCATTGGTACTGAATGATGCGACTGTTTTCGTTTGTACGGTGACTTATAGTGAAATTTTGCGTTCAACATTTTTCCCATACACACTAACCCTCAAAAATCAAGTTTTGTAGGAGATTTTAGTACCAATTTTGATTAAGTACGAAATAAACACTTACACATTTTCAGTTTTGACTTAATTCTGGCGTTCAAGTAAATTTCTGAGCTTTGATATATTCTGAGACTTATAGTAGAATTTTATGGCGAATATTTTCGTGGTACATTTTGTCCTTAAAAAGTACTGTTTTACAGGACATTTTTGGCATTTTAGAAAAAAGGGTCAAATTGACCCATACAAATAGGAGCTACAGGGTTAAAATGCTCCACAAAAATGTTCCTCATAGTATTTTACATCAAATTGCTGAACACATCATATACCCAAAATGTGAGGTTACATGGTTTTCGTATGCCGATTCACCACAAGAATGTGCAAAAAGGGGAAAACTTTGACCCCCCCTAAAAAAAAATTCAGACGTAAACTTTCAAAACGCCGATATACGTATATTTTTTTTTGGCCCCCTCTACCAGAATCCATTGTCAGAACCTTGTTATTTAAAAAAAAATTTGATTTTGTTGTGCAGTGTTATTAAAGTCTTTTCGCAATGTTTTGCATTGGCACTCAATGATGCGACTGCCACACAAAATATCAAATTTGAATTGGAAATTTTTGCATTGCAGAGCGCTACAGTCGGCACTGTGCAGTAGGTACATAAGTGCAGCGGCGGCGCCACATGTTGCTGCTAATGGCGTTAAGTTGATGTCTGCGTGTTTTACGCAACCGGCCCTCCGTCTGTCCGTCCATGTGTGCCGCGTTTGAGCGACTGACGTTGGCCTCGCCTTTTTCCATTTCCGCGTAATACGATCAGCCGTGCGTTGGCCCCCGCTCGCGCTCCCGTTCCGGCTGCTGTTGTTGACATGCTGGCATTGCATTGTTGTTGTATGTTGTTTTCAAAATGTCGCACACAAAATTATTATTACCTCATAAAAATGTGAAAAACACAAAAATGACACAAAAGAAATTCAAGCGACAGCAACAATTTCTGTTCGTCCACACTCATTTGTGTTGTTGCTAGTCGCATTGGTCGCTGTTGGTTGCAGTTTAGAATATGCATTGTGTTGTTGTTGTTGTTTTAGCGCATTTGAAGCGCAGCATTTTGGCAATATGCACTCCCGATCTTCTCAGTACGCTTCTTCTTCTTCTTAATGTTCACTTCTCTGACAGTTAGCAGGCGGAATCTGGTGGGAGGGGGGTAGGCGTGCACCAAACAACACATAATGATTTCAAGCTATTGCTGCCGTTTATGTTGTTGTTGTTGCTGTCGTTTTGTCATACTGAAGTTGCCACTAAAAGTGCTAAGTCGTTGACGTTGACGTTGACGGACTCCCAAGGGAGCCGCAGCGACATTTGTTGCTGGTGTTGTTGCACCTACAATAGTAACAAATGTCACTGTTAATTACCTACAACTCCCCCCAAATTTTTGTGTGGCTTTTAATATTTTTCAACGCGCGCGTAGTTTTCCATGGCCCAGCCACACACACACACACACACACGCCGCACAGAGTGTTCCGAGTGTGCAAGAATTTCGTGTCATTTTATTGAACATTTTTGTGCTATTTTTAAGTGTCACACGTTCGACACTTTATTTCACCGCAGCTGCCTCATCGGCAGTGCCATTGATGCTGCTGCTGTTGGAACATGTTGCGGCCCGTTGAAAATATGGCAGCCGATGAAGATGAATTGTGGCGGCACGGCCCGCGGCGCACGACGGCACCCACCCGGTGACACTGGCGCAGCTCTGGTCGGTGACGTGTCGCTGCTGCTCGGATGATGTCTATGACGCGTTTTTCTATTTTTCTCGCTTTTCAACGTTTTTCTTATTCATTTTGTTTTATTTTTTTTTGTAGGTGGAAACGTTTTGCCGCTGACCTAAATAAGTTGTTTTCTAATTAAAAATGTTTCTTTCTCGAGTTTATTTCATTTTTTACTAGGTACCTAATTTGTTGCTGTTGTTGTTATTATTATTATTATTTGTTTTCTTTCCTGCTACGCTGCGTTGTAAGCGACGTCGTTAGTTTTCAGCGAAATCTTTGTAGCAGATTGCAAAGCGACGCAACGCATAGCAAATTACAAGAAAATGTTGTGACTCAGCTTTGAGTCAAAGTGTTGAAAGATTTGAGTAAATTATTGGAAATATTGAAAAGGCATACGATTTTGTATCTTCGAGTTTAAATTAACTTAAATTAATTTGAGTTGACTAGACTAGACTAGAACTCGACTAGAACTCGACTAGAACTCGACTAGAACTCGACTAGAACTCGACTAGAACTCGACTAGAACTCGACTAGAACTCGACTAGAACTCGACTAGACTAGACTAGACTAGACTAGACTAGACTAGACTAGACTAGACTAGACTAGACTAGACTAGACTAGACTAGACTAGACTAGACTAGACTAGACTAGACTAGACTAGACTAGACTAGACTAGAACTCGACTAGAACTCGACTAGAACTCGACTAGAACTCGACTAGAACTCGACTAGAACTCGACTAGAACTCGACTAGACTAGACTAGAACTCGACTAGAACTCGACTAGAACTCGACTAGAACTCGACTAGAACTCGACTAGAACTCGACTAGAACTCGACTAGAACTCGACTAGAACTCGACTAGAACTCGACTAGAACTCGACTAGAACTCGACTAGAACTCGACTAGAACTCGACTAGAACTCGACTAGAACTCGACTAGAACTCGACTAGAACTCGACTAGAACTCGACTAGAACTCGACTAGAACTCGACTAGAACTCGACTAGAACTCGACTAGAACTCGACTAGACTAGACTAGACTAGACTAGACTAGACTAGACTAGACTAGACTAGACTAGACTAGACTAGACTAGACTAGACTAGACTAGACTAGACTAGACTAGACTAGACTAGACTAGACTAGACTAGACTAGACTAGACTAGACTAGACTAGACTAGACTAGACTAGACTAGACTAGACTAGACTAGACTAGACTAGACTAGACTAGACTAGACTAGACTAGACTAGACTAGACTAGACTAGACTAGACTAGACTAGACTAGACTAGACTAGACTAGACTAGACTAGACTAGACTAGACTAGACTAGACTAGACTAGACTAGACTAGACTAGACTAGACTAGACTAGACTAGACTAGAACTCGACTAGAACTCGACTACACTAGACTAGACTAGACTAGACTAGACTAGACTAGACTAGACTAGACTAGACTAGACTAGACTAGACTAGACTAGACTAGACTAGACTAGACTAGACTAGACTAGACTAGACTAGACTAGACTAGACTAGACTAGACAAGACTAGAACTAGAACTAGAACTAGAACTCGACTAGAACTAGAGTCTAGACTAGACTAGACTAGACTAGACTAGACTAGACTAGACTAGACTAGACTAGACTAGACTAGACTAGACTAGACTAGACTAGACTAGACTAGACTAGACTAGACTAGACTAGACTAGACTAGACTAGACTAGACTAGACTAGACTAGACTAGACTA
Source organism: Melieria picta (assembly GCA_964056695.1). Lineage (NCBI taxonomy): Eukaryota > Metazoa > Arthropoda > Insecta > Diptera > Ulidiidae > Melieria > Melieria picta. The sequence continues at coordinate 9,311,960 of OZ057399.1, read as the reverse complement.
GACTAGAACCAGATGACTTGATTCAACTTGATTTGGCACACCAAATGATTACTTGATTACTTGATTGTTTAATTTAATTTGAATGCATTTCCTAAGTTCAATTTTATCGATTTTTGCCCCTTTTAAACTTCATAAAATCAATATTTTGTTTACCTTATATTAAAAGTACACAACCTCCTATTGCATAGTTCTTGGTTTTAAAATTTACTAGTCTCTTATTTTGCAAAAAAAATTGTTTAGTCTAGAAAAAAAACATCAATTTTTCACTCACATCGTTATTCAGCTTGATTAATAATCGGATGGGTCTAGTCTATTCCAAATATGAGTGAGTAGATGAGCGACCCACAGTTCAGCGCCGACGATTTGTTGATTAGCTTTTGACCAAAAAACATTAACATTTTCTAATAGTGCCTGATTTGCGTGTGGCTGTGTTTGCCGTTTCTTTAGTTTTGTATGTGTGTGTGTGTGTGCTATACGAGTGTAAAAGCGAAATCTTTGATCTTTCATGCATTGGCGCGCATCAAATAATGTTTTCCACATTGCTTTAATATCTTTGCAGTGCGCGCCGCACACAGACAACGCCGCCAATGATGGCCCAACATATGCGCAGATACTTAAAAACTTAATAAACTTTGTTGTCTGAAAGTGAACGGTGTGTGTGTGTGTCGATCAGTAGTTGTTGCTGGGACCTTAGCATGGAACAATTTTCCGAGTTCGAAATGCTCAAACTATGCGAGAGTGTAAAAGATGAGAAGCGGGTGGGCTGCCAAACGGCATTTTCACTCAAATTGCGAAAACAGTTAAAACTTTTGTTTCCCCACAGCTGATGTGCACATCGATGGATTGCTAAATGATCGGCCATCGAGTACGGCAGCGCAAAAATAATGCAACCACATAGGAACAAAAATATGTAATGAAAACAATTCAAGAGTCGCGCACACACTTTCAACGCCCACTCGGTGCCAGTCGAGATCGGCCGAAAGTGCAACACGAATCGTGGATGTCTTTCCATGCAATGCCAGCTGCGAATGCAAATAGAAATTTCATTCATATTGCAAAAGCAACAAAAACCAACAACAACAAGAGAGAGATAGCCATATTGAATGATTTGTTGTTGTAGCGTAATTGGAGATTTTAGGCGTTCGAGTCGCCGAGCTGAGTACAGCGCACTTTGCATTCAGTCGCTTAAATTACTGTCACATGTGTGCCCAGTACTCATCACATAAATTTTTACTAAGAACAACTGACAGACGTGTAAGTAGCTTTCATAATTGTTAGGCTGACTTGCGAATGTGATAAATCTATCAGAAAAGATCTGCTGAGCAACGCATTACATGAGCTACTTTTGTTGCGATTTTGTGTCGCCGCCAACAAGAAGAAGCAGCAGCTGAGGTACATTTGTTGTCACACAGCCGCCCGCCACACTCGTTTCTATTATGAAAGATTATTGTCTTGAATGTTGTTGTTGTTGTTGACAGTATTAGTTTTTCCCCATTTGCCACCTGCTGGCGCTTTTGTTGTTGTTTCTGTAATTGAAAACTATTAGTCAAGGTCGATGCGACAAAAGTCTCTGTGTGCGCGCTGTGCCCGTTTTGTAGTATTCTTTCTTTTCTTTTATCTAATTTGTTGTTTTCAATTTAACTCGCTCATTGCCAGACTGCATTCGTGTACTTCAATGAAATATTATCAAATTGAAAATTCATCTGTTGCTCATCACAGTCGGCTCAGCGGCAGCACTATCGTAATTTCGTTTATGGCTGCCAATTGGCAATCGGGGTCTTGCAGGCGTATACGCAACATTTCGGTGCGCTTTGATAGCTCAGCGAAATGTTACTGACTGTGAGAAGCGCAACGGTAAGCGCACGCTTTATGTGAGTTTTGTAAAAAATCAAGACACAAGTGGGTTAACTTAACCCTTTCGCTATTTTGTTGCCATATGGCAACATGCTACTTTGTGGACGTCTGCATCCTCTATGGTTGCAAGAATACATTTTTTTGTCGGTCTTTAGAATAGTTTGAAGTTTTAGGAAAAATACGAAATTAATAAACTGAATATTAAAGTTTAAAGAAGAGAAGTATACACGTCTTTTTAATGGCATATCTTGACATAGTAAAGGAAGAAGAAGCAGAAAAATTAGATAACTTTTTAGTTTGACGTTTTCTTTCAATTTAGATACTTTTTTTTAATTTTGGCTGAAGTAAATGAAGAAATATTCAAATTTTCGTTATGCGTGAAAAGTTTTATGTTTAAGTAATTATTACAGCCGCAACGATGTGGTTGCTCTCATAGAAAAACATTTTAAAATACAGGGTCCGAGTATAAAAATTAAAAAATTTCTTATGGAATATTGCTAATATAACCACATAGAAGCCTAAGACGAAAATTTAATATTTCAACTTTCCCCAGTAAAACCCTGTAGCGAAAGGGTTAAGGAATATCTATAAAAATTTTTACTTGAAACCAAAAAATAAACATGCATTATTTTTATACAGATTTATTTGTATTTCTTTAAACTACTTTTAAGTGGTTCTAACATTATTTCTTGAATCTGGCATACAATTTTTAACAGCGACTAATTGGGTAAAAGAGTGAAAAAAAGTTGTGTAAAAAAAGTTTAGATTAGATTTACATATACAAATTCACTGAGTTCCACTGTAAGTTGAACAAATCTTGAATGACAAATTTGTTTGCTGACATATTTCATATGTCGTCTTCAATGACACCGATGAAGTTACGTTATGTTACATTACAAATTAATTTTCAATGTTTGCCGCAACAATTAGACAACAATTTCTTAAAGAAAAATCAAATTGAAAGCAATCAAAACGAGCACAAAATCCGCTCACTGATCGATTTTTCGATTACTTGTACGTATGCGTAATTGAATTTAAATGTTTAATTGAGCGTCTAAATTAGCATTGAAAGTGCTTAAAAAGAGCAAAAAAAATTGAAACAAAAAAATTTGCAAATAGTGCGCAACGTCTGCCAAAAGCGTTGAGTCATGTTGTGGCCACATTGAACAATGGATTTGTGTGTCGATTTGTATTTGCGACAGGGGCGTAGCCAAGGGGGGGGTTTAGGGTGTCAGAACCCCCCCCATAGCCTATAATTTGTCAACATTTTCAATCACTATGCATCGTATGTACGTTCCCACATTAGCAAAAATGTCTTTTCATCTTTAAATATTTAAAAGAATATTAACAAAACCCTTTTTTTACTGAAACTAATTTGTTTTTTTAATAGTCACGTTTAGGCTTAATGCAGCGATTTGTATGTTCTAAAAACATGTCTAAAGAGTAGTTTATTTCGTCGACCGGAATGTCCTTCAGGATGTCGGTACAAGCCTTTTGGATGGGTTCTACGTTCTCAAAACGCTTTTTTTCATCGGCAAATGCATTCTTTGAAAAGGTGAAATTCGCACGGTGCCACATCATGTGAAAACATAAAAACAGTCAAAACAAGTGTCAGTAGATGGGATGGCATCCTTCGATAGCCAAATGTTCAGTTAAAATGCAAAAAAATTATGCTATTGAGATGCTTAACCTTCGCCTTACTTAAGATGATCCCAGGCACTTCCGCTGCTATTTTGAGTAAAACTCACAATAAATATATAATAATTTATAAATTTTTTTCATACTTCCGTATTTAGTATCTTCCTCTGGCGATAGTTCGTATTTCGAAAAAAGGCCTAACTTTAATGATTTATTTTGAGACTATGGAAAATATTAGAAGATTTCTTTCCAGAGGGTTTATTGAACACATAATGAGGTACGCAAAAAAAAATTTATCGTGAATGCGAAAGCACCTGGGATCACCCAAGTACATTTGTATAAAAAATGACAAAATTCAAGTTTAAAAATGAACAAAGTTTCAAAAAAATATTTTTTCATGTTATTGAAAATTACCTTAAAATTTGTGCAGATATTAAACATGAATATTAAAAAGATCACCCGGGTGGGTATAAGTAAAGCGAAGGTTAAATCCAATTTCAAGAATTTCAATGAAGATTTTGGCTTATCTTTTATGAATTACCGCCCAGTTTTGATCTACGGTGATCGCGGATTCAGTTGGCTAACACTTTGGTCATCATTTATGTTCTGACAATCGTTTTTAAATCGCTTTTACCACTTATGAACTCCACCACGGTATAAACAAAAATCACCATAAACTTGGTCCATCAATTTAAATGCTTCGGTTAAAGTTTAAACATTTTTAAAACAATAGTTAATATTGGATCGTTTTTCGATGCACATTTTTGTACGATGACACAAACATACTTCCACTTCAGATGCAATAACTTCGCTTTCAGTCCACCAAATTTCATGAAATTTTTACTAAAAATCAGGGAAAAAATTTAGTTTGTAATGCATTAAGTCACATAAGCCACAACAAAATGCCCTATTTGGAAAGTGCATTTTACTTTAAAAAACATGTAATACTAAACTGGCAAAAAATTTTTTTAAAACCCCCCCCATGACCAAGTTCTGGCTACGCCCCTGATTTGCGATATTTAAATTTAACTTTGATTTATGTATTTTTGTTTTTAGTTACTTTGCGAATTTATAAGTTTTTCGTTTATTTCAATTATATACTCTATATATTTTTTATTTCAGTTGTCGATACAACTTTTTGATTAAGTTTGTGATTAAGCCAGTTTTTGGCCATTTGTTGCCAATTGTTGGGCTATTTGTATGCAATGGGTTTACTGCATTTTACAAGCTGCCACTTTATTTAACACGTTTTTTTGTTGTGCTGTCAATTTTGGTCACATCGCCAACGCAATTGTCAAAGAGCAGCTAGCAGCAGCAGCAGCATGTGTGCTTGTGTGGGTTTGTGCTGGCGTGAATATTTGACCATTATTTTAGCCATGATTGAAATGTCTTTCATACTTTGGCCATGCGTGAGCAGCCCAAGTTGGTGCCAACATTTGGTTTATTGGCTAAATGCAAAACTTTTATTTTAGACACCATTGACCATGTTTGGTAGCGTCGCTGTTGCTGTTGGTTTGTCGACTGCTGGCGACTTTTGATGGTATAGTCAATGTTTTATTGATACTTATTTTAGCATTGTTCGAGCTCTCAAGCTAAGTGCAATAAAACACTTTGGACCAAGTGATGGCATACGTAATAAACACAACAACAAAATAACAAACAACAACAACTGCCGCAGTTACCACGAACCATAAAGAAACAGGAAATAAACCTCGATTACAAGTTAATCCAAAGACAACGATGAGCCTCCAAGCTGGCAGCGTTGCAACATTGTTGCTCACTGACTGACACATTTGCCGGCTGCCAGTGCAAAAATAAAAATTAAAATTAAAAAAAGCTAATAGGCATTGTTGTTGCGAAAAGTCAGCGCTGATAACTGCGTTCCATTGCGCTCGATAAGCGTTCGTCGTATTGGTTCTCGAACATACGCGCGACGGTGTTTCCCCATTTTGCGTCACAGACGCGCAAAGAATTCGCTTACGTGTGTTTAGATATGTTTGAAAAAAAAATTGAAAATATTTACAAGTATTACAATTTGCACAAATTCATCAATGTACGTGCACGAGATAAGAAAATTGCCGGCACTGAAAGCGAAAAGAGGTCGTGTCTGTGTGTGTGTGTGTGTGTTTGCAGTTGAGTGGCAATAAACTCGCTGACAATAGACACAAACAATGTTAAGTTTTCTGTTTGTGTTGCGAAAAATATTGCTCAATATTTGACGCCAATCGAAAGTGCGTGTGTCAGCACCAGTCACTAATTAATCGCGAAAACAAATTGGCCTGTCACGCATACTCAAACCAAATGCGAACGTACTCAAGTGTCCATTGATCTCAATGTCGCCGCATTAGCGAAAACAGCAAACAACAGACCAGCTGTAATCATATCGAATGGCAATCAGCGCCGCCGACAATGTCACTGGCGCCGAAAAGCCATTCGTTTTGTTCGCCCATCCGGCAATGACGTTTGTGACTGTGTTTGGGCAAACATTGACAGTGACTCGAATGCGACAAGTGGACGCGTGAAAAGACTGCACGAGGTCAGAACAAATTGGTTTTCATTGCCTGATGTCTGATGTTAAAATGTGAGAAGTTATATTTATTCATCATAAAATCGTTGAGACATCGCTGACCAGAACTTTACAAGTGTGAGTTTTTTATTTAGGTATAAAAATTTCCAAGTCAAAGTTCGTGCCAACATTTTACTTTTATATGCTTTTAGGTACTTTTTGAAAAGCGATTTGGAAGCAAAGGAATTGATCTATTGTGATGTTGTTTGTTGATTCAGTGTTTCATTATATCGTTAAAAACTATTCCCTGTCAACGTCTACTCGGAAAGAGTCTTTAGAGAAAAGAAGAGAAGAAGAACCGCTAATTGCAACTTTGCGTGAAATTGACCCTAAAAAATTCATACATGGGGGGGACATTAAACTTAAAAACTAAATTAAAACTTAAACTTAAATTAACATTAAAATGATTGCGAAGGTGAATATGAAATGGCTTTGGACCCAGAGTCAAGTTAGAAAAAAAAAAATATATATATTCAGAAGAAACAGAAGTATACATTTTTATATTTCATTGTAAAGGGAATTTCACAGACTACAATATGGTAGCAAATTTATTGTACCTTAGTAATTGATTTTTTCGAGAAAAAAATCCGTTAACAAAAAATTTTAATAAAAAAATGTTTTTTTCGCTTAAAACTTTTTATTAGTACATCTTACGTATCTAATGTTGCACATCAAAAGAAAGGTATGAAAAATACCTTTCGTTTAATACCCATATGGGGCCGTTCACATATTACGTAACGCATTTTTCGACCTTTTTTGACCCCTCCCCCCCTGGTTGTAACACAACGTAACAAACCTCACTACCCCCCCCCCCCCCCTAATAACGTAACGCGGGGGTTTTTTTTTATAATGGAAAGTGTATAATGTAGCCAGCAATATTTTTAATGTTATAACCATCCAAATACCGTAATTATGATTATAAGCGTAAATTTTAAACAGAAACAATCGTAACGATTCAGATAATCAAACGAGAAGTGAGCAGGCACAGACGTGCATAGACCGAAAACAGTGCTGCCACAAGATTGTTTGAGGGCCGCTTCACAATGCAAGTCATTGCCAACTTTACCGAATCCGCGCGCGAATTTGAATTTCAGGTGCTGATTTTTGGGTATTTTTTCGACGTTACGTCACGCAGTCGATGACCCCCCCATCCCCGTCGTAACACTTCGTAACACACCTTTGAACCCCCCCCCCCCCCCCCCCCCCCCCCCTAAGAGCGTTACGTAATATGTGAACGGCCCCTATCGTGTAAATCAGTTTTAGATTAATTGAGTTTTTTTGATAAAAACTTTGAACTTTGACGCCGAGTCACGCCTTTTATGGGCGTTTGCCAGGCAAAATTTTTAGTTTGTTAGATGCAAGAGCCAACCCTCTATATAAAAGCATACTAATTTATTTTTTCCACGAGGGTTCGCTATACTGTTTTTATGCCTCGACGAGTGGAATTTTTGGGAAATTTTTGTCGAAAACCAGTTTGAATGTATTTTTTATGGATTGGTGTCTTAAGCAAATTTGTTGGTCGTTAAAATATCTACAAACTTACCGAAGACAGTAAAGCGATATTCGGAACGATTTAGGACCTATTAGTATTTAAACGTTCGAAGACTTAAGCGACGAACTCGACTAAAATGAGCAAACTTCAAAGTCGGGTTTTTCTTCAACTAGAGCCAATCCAGCCAAACGGCTGGTGGATCTCAACTCAGTATACCTATAGAAAAGTCCTCTGTAGGTCCCCCCCATGTCTGAATTTTCGACTTGCACAGTGTTGTTAATGAGTAAAATTTAATTGGAATCTAAAAATCGTCTAGAAGATACATACATTTTTGGGAAGGGCTGACTGTACAGTAGTCCGTCGATTCGGAACAGCGGGTAGGACACTTTTTTATAGGCGCTGATTTTTCTCAAAAACATTTGCCACTCATAGAAGTCCTTATAAGTCATATAAGTCCACTCATTTGGGTCCATGTAGGATTTTCATTCAAAGTATGCACAATTTTTTTTCGCTGCTGAATTTCGTTTGCTGCCATTTCGCTCGAGAGTTAAAATCAAACTGAAACTAAATGCAATTAGTTTTTGTGAAGTTTAAGCTTTTTAAAAAAGCAAAGCCCACTGTTGAGGTGCGCTCCCAAAAAATTAAAAAAATCAAAGAAGAGGCAGCTAGCGCTTCCATAATTAATTATAATGTTTATTGTAATTAATTTTAAATAAATAAATAAATAAATAAATTTTTTCGTGAACACTCCTTATGTCATGAGTTGGTGAGAGTAGCAAAACAATTTTTGTGACGTTGTGACCAAATATTTGTTTGTTTATTAGAGTACAAAATGTATACTCTAATTCCGGTTAATTTATTTTTGTGTGGGTTTATTGCCTCATCAAATTCGTGCTAAACTTGATAAGTGTTGTGTGATAACAAGTGTTTACAATTTGTTTATGCAGTATCGCAGTGCCTACCAATGAGTAGAACAAATATTTCCACAATCAATCTACTAAATAAATGCTATGCAATCTTAGTGACAATTTCAAGTGTCTAGCGAGCATTTGTTGACTCACAGATGAAGTTCAATGTGTCTCAACGGAAATGCCTCAGTAACAGCAAAATTGCTACAAACTACAATTTTGCAAAGTACTTCATATACTTTCATTCATATATGTCGCTGAAATTTGAATTATCTTTGCTATTGTGTGCCGATTAAGTCAAACAATTGGCAACAGCGCACCGGCGACAATTAGTTGCCGATAAATCGTTGCGATTATCAGCTCAACACACACTCGCCATTTGCATTTTGTCGACGAAACGGTGCAGACGAAGTTCGTATTAGAATCAAAGTCAGTGAAATTATTGGAGTTTATTGTTGTGCAATTCATTGCGCAGACTTTGGAGATAAGCAAGCGAGCTGAAAATAGCACTTGTCAGTTGAGCTAGTTCGAGCGAATAATTAATTTTAGTCAAACTACTCTATAATTAAGCCGAAGAAAACATGTAAAGAAATGCAAAATAAAAGGCTTATTTTTGGGCTAAAATGTGAGGTTTTGAAGGCAAATTGGTAACATGGATAAATGTACGAAATGAAGCCATCTCGGCGGCTCGTTTTATAACAACTGATGATTTCCATGTAAACGTTGTTCACAAGTTAAAGTGATTCAAATTCAAATTGTTTGAAAGGTTTGAGATTTTAGTCACTTACTACATATTTTAGGATTTAATGAATTGGTGTCATGATACTAAAATCTTACAAATCTTAACCTTTTCGACCTCAAAGTTGCCTGAGAGCAACTTGACCTATTTGTCATCTTATAGCAAAAGCTACGATTGATTTATGGGTTCAATTTAAGTAGGCACCAACAAATTAATACTTTTAGAAGTGAATTCAAAGCAAATTACAAAAATTTTACTGTTGTACCCAAAATAATTTCCAATAATTTGCAGCGATATCAGGGAAAGTTTGTGTTCTAATTGAAGTCTACGAATTGGGCTCGTTTGATCAAACCCCTGTTTCTTTAATAATGGTTAAATAAAATCAAAACGTGATAATTTTGTATTTATCCATAAATATGAAATAACTTTTCTGGCAGTTGTACAAAGTGCAATGAATGCGTTAGTTCTAGAAAACAAGTCAGATTTTAAATTGGGAAGTGTATGAAGCAAATTGTAAACATAAGTTCCGAAAAATTATATATTCTATATTCCATTCTATTATATATTTTATTATCATATAATACATCCAAAAAATTCGTTCTTTTCATATTTTACAGGGCGATTAAAATTTGAAAATTGAGTGTGTGAGTGAGTGAGTGAAAGTGTGAACACCGCCATCTATGCGGCTAATTTGTTGTGGAGGTGGTGGTACGTTTATTGATATTTGGCATCGTTAAATTCTAAATGAGTCAGTGATTAGTTCGCGACTCTGGCAAAATCAATGGAATTGCAGCAATTTGTGAAATCGCATAGTGAGACTGTCAATGTGTGGGAGTTAGAATGCGGCACTTGTGAGACAAAAAGCGGCTGGACTTGTGCACAGAAGCGCTGCGTGTACGATTTATTCGTTTCTGATTTTCGTGGCACGAATTGCAGACGAAAGTGAAGCAGAATTGAGCAAATAATGCAAATGAGCGGAGTGGAGTGGAGAATGAAGTGGAGTGGAGAATTTGAAATGAAATCGCATCGTAACCAAATAAACAAAACGTAACGAATAAGAACGCAGCAAAATAATTAAACGTTTTGGCATCAATAAATCTGGCGAGGATATCTTTCTTTGCTCGTTTTGTGCACTTTTCGCTTGGGCTCGTTTTTGTTGTGTTGCCTTTTGATGTCAAACACACACGGAGTGCGGGTGTCGTTGGCTAAAATCAAAAATCAAATGCAAATAAGAAAGCAACGAAACGAAACAAAAGCGGCCGCAGCAGACGCAACGTTTAGTTTGCCAAAAATAATAAATAATAATAAAAGCGCACAGTGTATCCGCTGAGATAGCCGGCTGCGTTGATAAGCCGAGGCGGCGCGGCACGGCTGTGTTGTCGATGTGGGGCGGCGTGTGGGAAACAGCTGATTGCAGCTGATCCAACAGCAAAGGAGAAATAAACGATAAGTGAAGAAGAAGAAGAAGCAGCGCAGAAAGCAACACACACATACAAACTAACACACACACATGTGCACCGAGCAGAATATATGTTGAGCGCGATAGACCGGCAATCAGACTTGATGAATGAAATTAAAAACGCAGCCGTTGCAAAGTAACAACAATAAAATCGAATGCAAAAAATATGAAAATTAAAAATTACAAAAAAAAAACGCTAATTCTATAAAAACGCATATCAGCGGTTAGAGAAAGAATGCGTGTAGAAACAAATAAAAAGCGAAATGAACAAATGAATAAAAGATTGGCGTACACTGCGAAGGGAGCTTAAAACAATCATGCAAATCATGAGCGGCAACAACAACAAAAACAGTGCAAACAGTGCAAGCATCAGCGACAACACTAACCAATGTGAAATGCAGCGCAAAGTTGCATGTTGGCCGCGCGTTGAACGCGCTGAACCGCAACGCAACGCAACGCACTGGAATCGTAATGAAATGAAATGAAATGAATTTGCTGCTGTTGGACAGCAATTGCTGCTGCAGTTCAAGACCCAGTGCGAATTATAGATATGAAAGGTACAACAAAGGCAACAGCAAGAAGAGCAAGAACACGAGCAACTCATAGCAGCAACGCGCGGCCGTAATGGCCAAACACAGCGGCAGCAGCAGCAATCGAAAACAATGTGCAGCAACAGCAATGAAAATGCATGTAAAAGTTGCAATTTTTCTTTGCACATTTCACATTTTCTGCCTGTTGTTTAATTTTGTATTTTGTTGTTTTTCTCGTTGTTGTTGTTGTTTATGGCGTACAAACACATTTAGTTGGTGTGTTCTTGCATTTAATTTGAAAAGTTGCCCTTTTCCGCTGCGCTCACAGCTGCATTTATGTAAGCTAAATATGTGTGTGTGTGTGTGTGTGTAAGTGTGTGTGTGTGTGTTGGTAATGATTTTGCGGGTGTGTTGAATAAATTATTTCGGTCTAGTGAATATTAGCAGAGCGTGAAGTTGACAAAAAAGCACCAACATAGAGAAGATACCAAACAACAACAACAAAAAAACAACAACAAAAGCAATAATAAAGCATCATAAAACAACAAGACGCTATGGCTACATAAGCAATATCAACATAACACAACAACAATAACAATCAGCAATCAGCGTTGCATACAACAGCAACAAAAACAACAAAAAAAAAACCAAAAAACAATAACAAAGTAATTAGAATTTTGAAAATTCATTAGATCTGAATGTAAACAACAAAAGTAACTTCCTTCTTCAACTGTTCGCTAGCAACACGATTGTTGCAAATGCATCAGTTGGTGGCAACAGTTGGTGGGCCCCTCGCTTCGAAGGCGATTTTTATCATAAACTTATGTTAATGTCGGTGCTATTTTCGCAATTAAGCGGCTGGCGAGTGTTGACTAGTGGAGGAGTGAACTTGAAGTTGAAGCAGCGACAGCAGCGTGACCAGCTGCAAATTAGACGAGCAATAAGTGCCCTTGTTCGGACAAATGTACTCGACTTGAATTCAGTTCGACTAAAATTCATAATTTCAGACAGCAGAACAGAGCTTAACCCATTTTCGGCCGCTGGTCGATTTTTCGACCAGCCACTTTGAAGGAGAGTAGCTCTGCACTTAGACATTATATCTTTGAACTTTTGGTGCATAAAATAGCTTTGGTCTTTTGGTAACCCCTCGAAATAATAATTATTTTTAAAAAAGATAAATTTAGAGATGTTGGCGAAGGCACGAAAAAAAGCATTTTTTTAGTCATATTTTGAATATTCTGGAAAATATATAGGTAACCTTTTCAAATTATTGATTTGTTATTGATTATTTACGAAGCCTAAAGACCAAATTACCACAATCAATTGATATCCATAAGATTATGAAAATATTTTTGCCTCTCAGCACCGCGTACTTTTCAGTGGTCGAAAAATCGACCATTGGCCAGAAGTCATCATGTATGTACATATGTAAGCCAACAATTGTTTGTTTTCATGCTTGATTATTATTGGACTAAAACTATATACATATATATTTGTTTTTATTTGAAATTCAATTTTTATTAATTTATAAAAAAAATTTGTAAAAAAAAACAAAAAAAATTCAAAATTCAAATTCAAAATTCAGTCCTTAAAAGGAATTAAAAAAATATTGGCTATTTCTGTAGCGGCCGAAAATGGGTTAATGGCCTTGGAGGAGTTGGCAAGCTGCCTGCCTAACCTAACCCAACTAAACCCTTTTCGGTCAATTTCCACATTTCTTGAGATAAACATTTTTCCCTAAAAATATTGACACTCATTGAACATTTTAGCAATAAAATACAACAAAATATCAAAAAAAATTCATTTAGAATGAAAATTACAGCTCAATCAATTTTGTACGATATTTATATCGTACAATGGTCCGCAAAGGAGTAAAAATGCATGAAATTTTTGTGTCGTATTTTTAAGTTTTATAAACAATTCATTGATTTTTTTTATAGAACACATAAATTATAGCAAAAAAAATTAAAATCTGATTTCATTTTGAAAACTTATATAAATAATATATATAAATAATTGAGTCACATTTGTTCAGCCTTACATAACCGTTGTTGTTGTTGCAAAGTCCTTTTCCCCTCAATAAAACACAGTTTCAATTAAAATTCTTATAGCTTTACAGTAAGATACTGAATATAGCCGATTATGATCGTAGTGGGAGTGGCAAGTACGCATGTCTAACTTTACACAGCCTGCGTCTGCCCAGTAAAACAGAAACTCGTCTAGTAATGAATTTAATAAATAATAAATAAATAATAAAGAATAAAGAATTAATAAAGAAGAAAGAAAAGAATTTAATAAAAGAATTTAATAAAGAATAATTCTTAATTTGAATCGAAAATTGCCGAATTGTCTAATTTTATTAGTCACGTGGCTTACAGATGGGCGTGGCAGTCATACAAACGCAAGAATTATATTACCAAACCCATAAATTAAAAAAAAAATGCAAACATAACTTGCAACCTTTTCCTTCCATTTGTACTATATATCGTACAATTTTTTTGAAGGTTCGGGAAAAATAGTTAGATGCAAAAAACATTTAATAAGTTTTATAAATCAACTGAGATTCAAACTTTTAAACTGTTTAGTTTTTGCTACCAAAAAGTATTTTATATACCTATTTAAAAATTCCTCCGTAGAAGCACCGTCACTTTCTAGTTTTTCAAAATCTTGCAAAAAGCTGCTTACAAAACACACTCATACTGTGTAGTCACGGCTATTATGATTTATATTTTTAAACAGAATGATACAGCACAGCCTTCTTAATCAGAACTAAAAAGCCGTTGCATAAAAAATGAGTTCGCTGTCAAATAAAAAAATCTTAGAAAAAATTGTACCATATATCGTACACATTTCCGGAAAGGGTAAATGGGACGAGACTCGATTTTCATTCAAGGTGATTCAAGGTGATACAATGCTTTAACCCCTTTCGCTATTTTGTAGCCATATGGCACATTGCTACTTTGTGGACGTCTGAACCCTCTGTGGTTTCGAGAATAAATTTTTTGTTGTCCTTAGAATAGTTTGAAGTTTTAGGAAAAATACGAAATTAAAAAACTGAATATTTAAGTTAAAAGAAGAGAAGTATACACGTTTTTTAATTGTATATCATGACATAGTAAAGGAAGAGGAAGCAGAAAAGTTAGATAACTTTTTAATTTGACGTTTTCTTTCAATTTTGATAATTTTTTTTTAATTTTGGCTTGAATTAAATGAAGAAATATTCAAATTTTCATTATGCGTAAAAAGTTTTATGTTTAAGTAATTATTACAGCCACAATGATGTAGTTGCTCTCATAGAAAAACACTCTAAAATACAGGGTCCGAGCATAAAAATTAAAAAATTTCTAATGGAATGTTGCTAATATAACCACATAGAAGTCTAAAACGTAAAATTTAAAATTTTAACTTTCCCCAGTAAAAACCTGTATCGAAAGGGTTAATCATGTTGAACATTCCAGCAGCTGACTCATCCGGATTTTCAACGAAGTCTATAATTTTGTGTTGAATGCCCAAAGCAGCATCGAAATATTGGACACAAATTGGAAAAATTGTCCTCATTAATTGATTGGCAACAATGTGGCAACTTACATTTGAATAAAAAAATTAAAAAAAAAATTGAAATTTAATTTGCCCAAAGCAGCATCGAAATATTGGACACAAATTGGAAAAATTTTCCTCATTAATTGATTGGCAACAATGTGGCAACTTACATTTGAACAAAAAAATTAAAAAAAAATTGAAATTTAATTTGCCCAAAGCAGCATCGAAATATTGGACACAAATTGGATAAATTTTCCTCATTAATTGATTGGCAACAATGTGGCAACTTACATTTGAATAAAAAAATTTAAAAAAAATTGAAATTTAATTTGCCCAAAGCAGCATCGAAATATTGGCAACAATGTGGCAACTTACATTTGAATAAAAAAATTCAAAAAAAATTGAAATTTAATTTGCCCAAAGTAGCATCGAAATATTGGACACAAATTGGAAAAATTTTCCTCATTAATTGATTGGCAACAATGTGGCAACTTACATTTGAATAAAAAAATTAAAAAAAAAATTGAAATTTAATTTGCCCAAAGCAGCATCGAAATATTGGACACAAATTGGATAAATTTTCCTCATTAATTGATTGGCAACAATGTGGCAACTTACATTTGAATAAAAAAATTTAAAAAAAATTGAAATTTAATTTGCCCAAAGCAGCATCGAAATATTGGACACAAATTGGATAAATTTTCCTCATTAATTGATTGGCAACAATGTGGCAACTTACATTTGAATAAAAAAATTAAAAAAAAATTGAAATTTAATTTGAGCTTGAGGAGACTTTTTGGCCTTTGAGGAGGACGGAGGACATTTTTTGTTCAAGGAGGACTGTCCTCCTCAAAGGAGGACGGTTGGGAAGCCTAGTCACAACAGAACTTTCTAAGCCGCAGTAACCAGGTCGCTGAATCCCTCACACATTGTAATTTTAACTCTCATTTAGATGAGACTGCATCTCATTCCCAATCTCCTAATCTCATCTCTTTGTCTTAGAATAGAGTGGAGAGTTCGAATTATAATTTCACGCGTTTGATTTTTGTTTTGTAGAATCAGTAAAGTCAATCAATGATAGATTAGAGAATAGATTTGGTTAGCAAAATTGCAATTAATTCAATTCAATTTCGAAATTTCATATAAAAAATCTGTAAAAACATTTCCTACGCTTCAGTTCACCGCTGACAGGAAAGAAGTTCAAATGAATTCATGGAATTTCACAATAAAGTGTTGTAGAGAGCAAACTGAAAACTTTCAACTCACCATAATTTTCGCTCACTGCATGCTTCACC
>OZ057399.1:7801059-7943559 GCA_964056695.1 Melieria picta | reverse complement strand
GCAGTTGGACCAATAGCTTCGTGCTACACATTTGCCAGTTTCGCTGCCATCTGCCGCTGAGGCATCCTCTGTGCGTTTGCGGCCAGTAAATTTTACATAATGGCAACTGCTGCGTTGTCGGTCTTCGGCTGCAGTGCATCGAATGCCAGACACCTGCTGGTTGCATGAGTTTGAAAAGTTCAGCAATTTATTGGCATGTTGCCGTGGCTAGTTTGGCGCCGGTGGCAGCATTGGCGGCAGCCAGGTGAGTGAGGCAGTCGCTTGGAATTGCAGCTACTGCCAATTTTTATATGCGGCAATGTTGCAGGTTCGTTGTCGTTGTTGAGATTAAGCCGCAACATTATTGAGCGGTGCCGTTGAGTCATTTGCTGGCGTTATGGGCAGGAAAATGTGCTCATAAATATGCCACAATTTCTAGCGTACTTTGTGTAGCCTTGCAGCAGTGCGGGCGGTGTGCATGTGTGGGTGAAGTACAGAATTGCGAAATGTCAAAATTCCACACGGATGTGCACTTATCTATGTATATGTGCGTGTGTATTTATGTATGTGCTGCACTTCTTTGAGCTGCAGCTGCATGTTGGCGGCTTGGGGGAGAACGTAAATGTTTGCATATTGAAATATTCTAATATTTAGTTATTTGTGTAGGGAAAACTGCAAATGTTGCTATATTAAAATATATTAAAATGCGTTACAAACTTGTATTTATTTTATATTTCATATGAATGCTCTGAATGTTTGTTTACAAACATGAATATACAAAACAAATTGAGATAACATTCTACACTTGAATTATTAGAATTTGCTATATTGTGTTGGAAATTCTTAATTGCTTTTATTTCATCTCCATTTGCTTTATTCTATTTTGATTTCATTGTTTTTTTAATTTTAAGTATTTCACTTCGAAATTGAATATTTAAGCTTCACATATATTTTTGTATGTGTGTTTAATGATTTGAAAAGTTTTCACACATACAAGGACTTGTCGCTCTGTTCCACTGCCACTAAATATTACTCAAACTCAAGTATTAGTGAACCACGAAAGCCACAAAAGTTTGCTGCTACCCGGAATTGCATAGTTTCTGCGTAAAGTTACACACACACAACGCACTCACACAAGCACACATATAAAATAAATAATAAAAACGCTTTGCTGCTAATCCGTGTGCATTTTAGCGCTTTCTTGAAGGAAAATTCACCAACAATTTCTTGGCAATTGCCAGTGTATACACAATGCATGTGTTGTGCGTGTGTGTGTGTGCATTGTATGTCTGCACACAAGATAGGCATTAGGAAAATATATTCGAGTGTAATAAAATTGACGCAAATGGCGCGCTTTACTGGTGCTACGTGCACGTTCATGTGTGCCTATGTGTGAGTATGTGTGATTACACTGTGCAACAAAAATTAAAAAAATGTTTCACACCGGAAAAAAGTCCATGTGGGCGTTGAAACTAGAGACCAAACATAGTAATACTGCGTACTCAGTTTGTAATTTTTACATCCTTTGTGCTTTTAAAAGGACTTCAAAATTTTGAATGGGATACAAATAAATTGAAATAAATTGATCACGTGTTAAAATTTCATTATTCTCGCTTCATTGCTTTTGTATCTATTTATTATTTAAAATACTGATACTCAAATAAATTAGAATTTTTGTACTTCATTAGACTTGCAGCTTCCGCCTTTTTTTTAATAACTTTCGAACCAATAAAGTTAGAATAATGAATCATGATCAACGAGATTTTGGGATTTAACATACTTACTTTTTAAGAAAATTATACATAAATTTTCAAGGATATAAAGGATTAAAATTTTCAAAGGACCTTTTTCATATCCTTTTTTTACAAATTGATAAAAAATCAGTTTTATTTAAATTCTTGAGCCTTTCCTCTTTCTTTCTTCTTTTGATATACATATCGCCATATTCTAACGAGGTTAAGTATTTTTTATATATTTTTTATTTTTTATGCCCTTAAAAATTTTGAAGTCCTTTTAATAGGACAAAGGATGTAGAAATGAAAAACTGAGTACGCAGTAGTACTATGTTTGGTCTCCAGTTTCACGCCCATATGGATTTTTTCCGGTGTGAAAAATGCTGTCGCAGGGTGTTATATGTTGCAGCGCTCATCTCTGTTGCATGCTTGCCGCAGTTGCTTCGACGCCTATTAAAGCGCCAACTTTATGTAAGAAACTGTTGCATACTTTTATGTGTAAGTAAAAATAACTCGCACCGCAGGATCATAAAACCTCAGACTTTCTTAACGTACGTTTTCGTTCAATTTGTCGAACGAACTAGAACACCTGCTGTGGCGCCTAGTTGTATGCAAAATGCACCGTCATTAGTCTTGGTGCCAATAGAAGAACCAACATAAATAGCAGAAAAATATATCAATAAAAAGTGGAAGGGATGACTGCACATGAATGTCGCTGCACTGGTTGCAAGGCACAGCGTCCGGTTGTAGGCCACATAAGCACTCAATATAGCTAAAGCAGCAACAATTGCCATTGCCATTGTCATAGAACAATTTTGTGAGGCAACCAGGCAGGCGGCAAGTAAAAGGCAACAAAATGTGCAGCGAGGGTGGCGAAAGACAGCTGCCTAACAATTTAATAAATGCATTTTTCATGGAGTTGTTGCCGCTGCTGCTGCTGCTGTTGCATATTTTCATTTGAAGGCAATAACAGTCGGCAAACTGTCACCTAGCCGTGATTTATGTATGGCAACGGCCACACTTGCAGTGCCATTAAAATGCGGGCGACCATGTTGCAGGCAACTGCACAGCGTCCAAGTGGCATCGATGCCGGAGGTCGGAGCCGTATTGAGTGTAGTCGGCGCAACATTATTGGCGATTGCAACATTAGCAACGTGACGGGTGCACTGCGCGCGGACGGGCGGACGGGCGTAATGATGTCATTGCTGCTGACATTTGCAAATTGTAGTGAAAATATTTTTATTTTTAAAAAGATGTTGGCAACATTGCGGGGCCAACGACAGTACACATGTGGGGCAAAAGGAAAAGGAAGCAATAAGTTGTTGCTGGTGAGATGAGATGAGATGATTCACTAGAAAGCCGCTGGCGTGTGCAATTCGTTTCCATATGAAATGAAATGTAAATGAAAGGCATGAAATTAAATTCAATAGTGTGCAACGTGCAATGCCGGCATTGCTTGCAAAAACGTTAGAGTTGAAAATGTGTTCGTGTGTGAACGCACGTGAGGCCGTCAATGTGACAGTGGTGCATACTTTTTATATGCTTTTTTATTTGCACTTTATTCACGTTGTTTGTATTTATTCAAATATTCTCACTATTTCAGTTTTTACTATTCCAATTCATCTCATTTCATTGCATTTAATTTCGTTTTATTTGTCTTTTTAGTTTTACATTTAGCACATTTTCCTCTGCACGCTTCAATTTCTGCTTTCGCCAAAGCGACGCGCATAAAAGATAAAGTACAGACAGGATAACAGCAACAAAAATAAAGTGGTGTAGATAACGACAAATTTATTTTTATTGTAGGCAATATAACAAGGTTGGGTCCATTCTGATTCGCAGCGTTGAGAGTTTTGTGCAGATTTCATGCACGTTTTATTTTTCCCCCTTTTGAACGTCAGTTGAAGGCCACAAAAAAAAGGCCAAACCTGTACGCAACCTTTACATTGTACGATTATCCTTGAAAATGTTGTTTCCCTCTCCATTTGTGGCATTTCTGGTCGCTGTTGTCGTTTATTATTATTTTTATTGTATTTATTTTCACTCTTCCCACTCGTCGTTTTCCACCTGCATCGAATTACATTGTTGCAAAAGTTGGAATTTAAAAGGATTAAATTCGAAAAAGTTTGCAAATTGCTATTCGGAGTTTTATCAGCAAATGTAAACAAAGTCAAATTAAAATTTCAATTTAAAGACATTAAATATTCAGCAATCCAACATATTTTATTTGTTTGCGGTGGTTTACAAAGTGTTTTGAATAAGTGAAATATGTATGTAAAGTGTTTGAGTGAGTGAATTAAATTTTAATCCGAATGTGCCGGAATTTTGTTGTTTCGATTTTTTGCGAAATCATTTTTTTTATTATTATTTTTCAATTATATTTCATCATTGAATCATTAAAAAAAAATGATGTCGCAAAAGATCGAAAGAAAAAAATTCGGCACATTCGGGTTAAGGTTTAATTCACTCACTCAAGCACTTTACATATATATTTGACTTATTTGAAACAATAAATAAGAATTGAATAATTGAATTGATTAATTGAAAAATAACACTTTTTGAATACATGTCAAGTGTGATCATATGGTCACGCTGGGCGCTACCGGATTAAAAGTTCATTCTTTCGAAAGTACTATACACCGTTTGAGTAAGGTCTACTGTAGCAATTTTGAAATATTTGTAGGTTTATATTTTTTCCTTGTGGCACTGTTACAAGAAGGCGAAGACTTGGAGAATCAATTTAAATTTTGGAATTTATCATTCAGGGTAACGTCTTAGGGTAACGAACCCAATTCTTAATTATCTTTCATTTGTATGGTTTTTCGAAGACTCTTAGTGAAATGGTTCTCAAGTGCTTTTTGGGGTCCCAATTCTAATTTTGTAAAAAATTTGAACGGTTTCCTAATATATATTAACATATTTTTATCAGTGGTGAGGTAGTTCATCTGTTGGAAGTCTAGAAATCAACTTTGGGTTAATCTATATGAAACTGCTGGTATGGCTGATAAGCCATTGTTGGGATTAGTGGTCATGTGGTACAACTACAATAAGAATTTTTTTAATACTTTTGGAAAGACTTTTTCATTTGGCACTGATTTGAGGAAGGGAACACTTGGCTGTCATGAGGAAATACTTATACAATAGATACTTTCGTAAGATCTGGGTCTATAGTTATTAATTAGCTTTTTCTTGCTCGAACCAATTCGATTTCGACTGAACCTAAGTCTGTAATTTGACATTTTCCATAGAGACATGGAAGAAAGACAAGAACTGGATCTTTGTTTCTCTTCATACTTGTGCCAATTCAATTTTGAACTGAACCTAATTCTAATTCTAACCTCAAAATGATCAACGTTACATTTTGAGGTCTTCCAGAACTTCCAGAAAAAGAACTGCAATGTTTACCATTTTGAGGTCTTCCAGGACATTAAAGAAAGAAAAAGAACTGGGTTTTTGTTTTTCTTTTTGCTTGAATTAATTCAAATTTGAGCTGAACCTTAGTCTGTAATGTTGATTAATTTGAGGTTTTCCAAAGAAAAAATACAAGAACTTAATTTTCGTTTCTCTTCTTGCCCGAACCAATTCGATTTTGAATTAAACCTTAGTCTGTAATGTTGATTAATTTAAGATTTTTCAGGACATGGAAGAAAGACAAGAACTGGATCTGTGTTTCTCTTCTTGCTCGAATCAATTCGATTTTGAATTAAACCTTAGTCTCTAATGCTGATAATTTTTAGGTCTTCCAGGACATTTAAGAAAGAAAAATAACTGGGTTTTTGTTTATCTTTTTGCTCGAACCAATTCGATTTTGAATTAAACTTTAGTCTGTAATGTTGATTAATTTGAGATTTTTCAGGACATAGAAGAAGAAGAAGAACTGGATCTTTGTTTCTCTTCTTGCTCGAACCAATTCGATTTTGAATTAAACATTAGTCTCTAATGTTGATTAATTTGAGGTTTTGCAGGACATTTAAGAAAGAAAAAGAACTGGGTTTTTGTTTTTCTTTTCGAACCAATTCGATTTCGAACTGAACCTTAGTCTGTAATGTTGATTAATTTGAGATTGAAGAAAAATAAGAATTGGATCTTTGTTCCTCTTCTTGCTCGAACCAACTCGATTTTGAATTAAACCTTAGTCTGTAATGTTGATTAATTTGAGCTTTTCCAGGAAATGGAAGAAATACAAGAAATACAGAAATTCGTTTCTCTTCTTGCTCGAACCAATTCGATTTTGAATTAAACTTTAGTCTGTAATGTTGATTAATTTGAGGTTTTCCAGGACATAGAAGAAAGATCTTTGTTTCTCTTCTTGCTCGAACAAATGCGATTTTGAATTAAATCTTAGTCTGTAATGTTGATTAATTTGAGATTTTTCAGGACATTGAAGAAAAACAAAAACTTTCTTGCTCGAACTAATTCGATTTTGAATTAAACTTTAGTCTGTAATGTTGATTAATTTGAGGTGTTTCAGGATATTGAAGAAAGACAAAAACTTTCTTGCTCGAACCAATTCGATTTTGAATTAAACTTTGTCTGTAGTGTTGATTAATTTGAGGTGTTTCAGGATATTGAAGAAAGACAAAAACTTTCTTGCTCGAACCAATTCAATTTTGAATTAAACCTTAGTTTGTAATGTTGATTAATTTGAGGTTTTCCAGGACATGGACGAAAGACAAGAGCTGGGTTTTTGTTTTTCTTTTCACTCGAACCAATTCGATTTCAAACTGAACATTAGTGTGCGTTTGTGTGTGTGTGTGTGTGTGCATGCAGTGACAATAAGAATTTTCAGAATTTTACCCCTTTCCGGAGAAGCAGTTGCGACAATTGATCCAACTTTAAAAACTTAATTTGCTAGTATGAGAAATGCCACAACTGTGCTTCTGTGCTGTGTAGTTGCCAGACAAATGTTGTGGCACGTTTGAGGTTGTACCTTGTACAACCTTAAGGCATAACAAACTTGACCAACATCCCGAAATTAGGTAAAGATTAGATTGGATTCTATAAAAAACCGGGTCCTGTCACTAGAGACAAGCTTTGGCATGTCAGTAAGGTTGACATGAGACAAGAAGCCCATCATGTGGAGTTCTTTCGAACTAAGATAGGACATTTTTCCCCCTCAACAATTGATACGAAGTTTTGACAGTAGTCATTAAAGGGCCAAGCTTCTGAACAGTTCGTGCTATGCATTGACAAATTTAATTGGATATTTTGCAGAAATGCTTCGTCACTCAGAGTGCGTTCGCTAGTTGATAGTTTGATGAAAGTAAGTGAAGTATAAATAATCGAATATGAACAGCTTCCAACTTGGTATTCTTCTAAAAGGGCTCACAATAGCTATGCCTGAACTTTGACCATCTCAATGGGATAAAATGAACTTGAATAATATGTTGTTCCAATAAAGTAAATAATTCTGACAAGACAATAGAGGAGCAAGAAAAGTTACCAGAATGCGTTATTTTCAGAAGAAGCCAGTAAGACTGAACGCCTTTCGCTGTTTTCCACTGAGGTCGCATTAAGTCGCTGCTTTATAGCAATAAACCAATATCGATTGACCAACTGAAGAACAACATTAACCTTCAACCTGTTGGTGAGGTCCAGCTCGATTTATACGAGTTAGGAAAAAAAATATGTTGGCTGCAATCTGTGTTCTTGTCGAAATAAACCGGCAAGTAGTTAAAAACTATAAATCATTTCATTTCACTTGAGAGCACAATTTTCTACATAATTCATAATCAGCGCCGTGTGGCATGAAAACAAGTCAAAATAATGAGAATACTCGTAAAAGATGGTATAACCTAGAACGAAAAAAGAAGGAATAATGCCTGAGGAAGTGCTGCTGTAATTGCACTAACAATGGCACACAATGGAGGACAACAACAACAACAGCATACGAGCAATAATATTTTCATTGTCAAGTAGAGAGTACACAAACACACACACACACACACACACGCACACACACACACACGTGTAGCGGTAAGTGCTTCACTTAAGCCACTTAAAGAAATTGTCAGGCGCTGTGAATGAAGAAAGTGGGTGTAGGGGCGTGTTGGGGGGTGTGTGGAGCGAAAGTAGTTGCTGGCTGCTGACGACACGAAAATCATACAACATCATTGACAATGCATGCAGCAAGACAGCAGCGGTGTCGATTTTACAGCGCAGCACAGCACAGACAGCAATGGGCGGTGGCAATGATTTTTTTCATTTTGCGCGACGGCGGATTGAAGTTGCAAGTTGCATGTGGAATTACTTTTGTCACGCGCATTTCCGTTCGTGCAACTGCAATTGATGCTGTCGCTGCTGCTGGCGCTTCTGTTGTTGATGCTGTTGCTGTTGCTTATTATTGTTGTAGTAGGTAGTGCTGGTGGTTGTTGTTATTGTTGCTGCATAAATTATTTACAATTTTCACACTGTTGCTGGTGTCGTTGCCATCTTTGACGCTGTCATAGCTATGGTTGCTGTTGTTGTAGTGTCTTTGTTGTTGTTGCTTTAGTGTGGAATTTTCGAAGCGCATCCGCTCCGGCACGACAAAGCAGCGCCGGCAACAGCAACTTGAATGTTGCGAGCAGTTGTCGTTGCTACAGACAGACAGACAGACAGACAAACAGAAAGACAGACAAATACTTAGTCAATGCAACGAACAAGCAACGACAGACAGACGAGCAACGCGACCAGTTGTTCTTGCAGCTTCATTTGCTGCTGCAACCTATTGGCATCCTAAGCTGCTCTGAGCCGCCCCTCGCCCCCCTCGCCCCTCTGTCAAATGTTTGCGCATTTTGCTGCGCTTACTTATTTTTCAATTTTTAATTGAATGAAACTGTTGCAAGCTGCATGCAGTCACGTAATGCAAAGAATTTCGTTCGTTTGCTGCCATTGTGGTGATTGTCATTGTTGTTGTTTTTGCTTATGTTGTGCGCAAAGCAATACAGTTTTTAGTTACATCGACGGAGAAGCGACATGCTGCATGTTGCACGCATCGACATTGGGGGATCATGTTGCAGATGCGCACGCATTCTTTATGCGCTTTTTTTCTGTTTATTTGAATACAACTCGCATGAGAAATCAAGCCGAATACTACAGTAAAAACTGAAAGTAACTAAAAACAAATTAAGAAAAAATTCTAAAAAAAAAACCAAGTGTGTTGCACGCATTGCTGGCGCTCATTTGGCCGCCAGATGTGGAGCATTAAATGCTTTATTCACGAATTCACGAATTTTGGAAGTGCGACGCAGTGGGCAGTGGGACGCTGGCCCCCGAGTGCAGACGTTGTTCGCAGTGTCAATTGACGCGTGTGCGGCATATGCGCGCCAGTTGTATGTAGGCCGAGGCGCTGTGTGGCGTCGGGCGAGCAATAAAACAAGTGAAATACAAATTGGGAGCTGCTTACAACAGTTTCAATGGCGTAATTTAATTTTGTGCGCGGGCAACAATTAATTATGTCTACACACACAGACAGACACAAACACAGACAGACAGATAGTTTAGTTTTTGTTTGGTTTTTGTATGCTTGTTGTCTGCAAATATGACTGATGTGTCTGTCGGCTATGTCTGGCTGCATTAATTTCAAGCGGCAGCTGCTCTACGCACTGCCTAAGCCCTGTTCTTGGGCACAACAACAACACTTGACACAACACAGCTTTGGTTCAATTGTCTCACACACACACGCACACAGCATTTGCAGTGCAAGAGTTCATCAATTTCAATGAAAATACAAAATTCTAAAGATTTTCTCGGTTTCAAGTGTTGACTTTTGTACACAAATATAGCCTCAAGTATTGTTGGCTTATCGGCCACATGTGCCTGCAAACTATTGACACAATAATAGCTTCAAGTTACTTGAGATGGATAACAAAAACTCTGCATGTGTGCACATTAATTCATACTCAGAAATTTATGTTGCTGCAATGTTATTGTTAAAGCTTGCCAGGGCACTAATTCATTCATAATGAGATATGTATTTGTTTACTTATTCTTTAAAAAAACATTTCAAGCTATTAAATTTTGCTTTGCTGGCAGCTTTCAACTCTTTTAGAATTTGTTTTAGTATGATAATATTTTTGAAGCATTACATGGTTCGCAAATAATTACATCAATCAGTCAGTTGGATTTTGTTTTCTGTGCCAATAAAAACATTAAAGAGAGAAAAGAATGAGAAAAGATCCATAAATACTCAGGACTGGGAGTTTTAACAATAAGCTGCTTTATTAAAATAATAATAATAAATAATAATAATAATAAAGTATTAATAATAATAAATTAATATATTAATTATAACTATAAATATATTAAATAAAAATGAATTTATAAAAAAAAATATTATTTCAATATTTTATTTTTGATTTTTTTATTATTTTTTCAATAGATATAGGCGATCGGGTCCAGCTAAATGACATTAGAAAGATAAGATTTCATATAAAAAATACTTCTCAGACAGTTTTGTGATTGCTTGACTCAGGTTTGCTTGAGTGCGCGTCAACAAAGGACATCAACAAAAAACAAATCCGCCTTACTTTACACTTTTTCTTCGAAAAAAGTAGAAACATAAGCCAGACAGCTGAACATTTTAATAGTGCTTAATGGTTCTGATACTGTAGCAACCAATTATGCAAAATTTCGAATATTTTGTTTCGATAAATTTGGATTACTCAGAAGTTAAACATTGCAAAAAAGAACACATTTGGAACTACTTGAAAAAAAATGAATACAAAAGGAAGCTGTGAGTTACTGCATGGACCCTATTTTCACTTGCAATCGCAAGAAAATCGACATACAGTACTTTCGTTTATAACGAACCCGTTTAAAACGATTTTCTGCCTAAAACGAACCAATTTCAAAAGTACGCGCTGTATGTTTTCGCTTATTACGGACCCCTTTTAAAGCGAACTTTCGGTTAAAACGAACCATTTTGCCCAGTCCCTCGAAGTTCGCTTTAAGCGAAAAGTACTGTATTTCTAAAGCTGATGGTTACTGGTAATGAAAAGTGGATCACTAACGACAAAAAACAAGTGAACGGCGCAAACGGTGAATAAGGATTGATGGTCAGAAAGGTTTTGCTGTATGTTTGGTGGGATTGACAAGGAATCATATACACTATGAGCTGTTCCCGAATGGTCAAACTGTTACTTTGGATCGGTACTGCAAAGGCCGTAGCCGAATAAGGAAGGGCAAAATGCCCCCGGCCAATTTTGATTGTTATATTTTTTAATACTAGTATTAATATAGGTAATCATTTCACAGAGTTTTAGTTCAGAATAGTTAATCTCCGATCTGCCAGAATTAATGTAGTAAATAAAAACAAAAGTTAATAACTTTCGAAGTAGTCAACCGATTTAGATGAGATTGAGACATATTATAGATATCACTTAGACGCATTACCAGAAAAATCGGTGGAACTCAAAAGTGAATATAACCTCAAAAAAATTTTATGTTTTAAATTTTTAAAAAAAATTTTTTGTTTTAAATTAAAAAAAAAATTTATTTTCTTATCAAGCTAAAATTTTGGTACAATCACTAACTTTCTTTTAAATATTTCTCATATGATGTTTAACAACATATATTTTTTCCAAATTTTTTTTCACCTGCGTGACATTTTAATTTTTTTCATCTATGTTATCTGTGCGGTACAATTACCAATTGTTTTTTTATATATTTCTCATATAACGTTAAATAACATTTATAGTAATTTTTCAAAATTTTTTTCACCTGAAATGAAATTTTTTAATTCATTTTGTAGGTTATGTTTGCCGTACAAACACCAACTTCTTTCTATCTCAAATAGTGCTTTAAAATATATATTTTTGATAGATTTTTTTCCACCTGCGTGATACCTAAAAAAATTAAATTAAATTAAATAGTTTTTTTTTAGGTTTTAGTCCAGAATAGTTAATCCCCGATTTTCCAGAATTAATGTAGCAAATAAAAACAAAAGTTAATAACTTTCGAAGTAGTCAACCGATAATGATGAGAGATGAGATTGAGACATATTAAAGATATCACTCAGACGCATTATCAGAAAAATCGGTGGAACTCAAAAGTGAATATGACCTTAAAAAGAAATTAAAAAAAATTTTTATTAAAAAAATAATTAAAAAAAAATAAATAAAAATAAATAAAAAAAATTTTGTTGTTAATTTTTTATTTTAAATAAACATTTTTTATCAATAGATTTTTTTTCACTTGCGTGATACCTAAAAAATTAAATTAAATTGTTTTTTTTTAGGTTATGTGTCTGGTACAAATGTGCAATGTGCAAAAGCAATCGGCCAGAAGCGGCCAGTTTTAACCACTAGAAGAGGAATTATGTTCCATCAGACACACAGATCGAGAGTGACTCGCCAGAAGCTCCGGTTGCTCTGGTTGTTAAGTTTCTATGCATTCATTCTATAGTCCGGATCTGGCACCAAGTGATTACCGCTAAGAGATACAAGTTATCGAACAAAATGCTGCATATTTGACCTAAATCGGATCATTCTAACTGTGCTAAATAAAGCGTTGATTTTCCTTATATAAACGTACATTTTTTTCTGAAGGTCCCATAGGGTTTCAAAGCAATTCCTATGTTATATATTTAGTCGTGTCTTTTAAGTTTGCTGATGGCATTTCAGTAAGGAAGTGAACGTTTAGAATGTTTGTGTCTGTAGAAAAAACATAGCAAACCTGTTGCAGAAGTGATACGTAATTTGCCATCTTCGGATGAAAAAACAAAACTCAACAATTTGCATTAAATAGTTAAAAATATAAAAAAAATATTTTTATAATAATAAAAAGTTTTTATATTAATTATTATGTTGTAAAATCTCATGTTTGGAGTTTGGCATTCTGATTTATGTCAAAAAGCCAATGTTGACCAATAAGCAATACCATTCGAGTATATTGAAATCATGGAAGGGTCAGATTAATAGCAAAAGGATTCTTGGTTTCCTCAGTGCTTAAAAACGCTCCCTAAGCCTAAGCTGCGTTTCATAATTATGAACTTATACCGTCATTACTTAACTACATTTAACTGTGCGTGTTCTTTGTGTGTGATCCGTGCTTAATGACCCAATAAATATAAACTTTTCTGCAACGTTTTGATTTATAAGCGCAAAATTAAATAAACTTAACCTTTTTCTGGAGTGCGTCCGATAACAATTGAGTTGACTTTGTTGAGGTGTTGAAAGCCATATTGAAATCGGCTTATGAAAAATTGCTTTGACTCATGTAAATGTGTAGCATTCAATTATGATTACGTAAAAAAAAAAATTTTGATTTAAGTTTGACTTTTGTGTCGTTTACCTTTTCTGTGTAGAAGAAAATGTTAAATATTGAAATTTTTATTTGTATTTGATATCAACTAATTTTTATTGGGTAGCAGATGATTGCAATTTTTTATTTTAAAAGCGAAAATTTCACTTTGCCGAGATGGTTTGTCGGTATTTAATTGAACTTCTAAGTAATTTACAGAGAACAGAAACTCAAACAACACTGGTAGTCTTGAAATATTTTCAATTCATAGAAATTTGAAGTAAACATGTTTATAAAAGCAAATTTACTAATAAATATTTAACAAAACCAACGAGAGCGTAATGTAGTACATTATTTATGTATTACGCCCTGAAATATACAACAAAATGTAAGAGTTGTTTTGAGTTAGATTTTAAGTAGCCAAGGCAACCTTAAGCGGCATCAGTAAAATATTAGAGACACTGTCAGCTTATAACTTTCGTACACCGGGCACGCCTTAACCCTTGTCCAGTGCCAAAGTTAAGCTATTTACTCGACTGCCCCGACTCGAGTATTTGCATATCAAATATTTGCGCAACATTTGTGCTCAATTTAAAGCTTAAAGCATATTTTGCTGTCAACCTTTTTGTGACCTCATTGCTATTCTTGTTGTTGTATTGAATTTGCAAAAGTACACTGTACGTTCTGTACACTTTATAGAGGCAACGAGTCGACATGTTTAACACAAAGTCTCTTCAAGCAAAGCCAAGCAAATGCGGCAATGCCAGAAAGGAGTTCAGCTGAACGCTGAAATTGTGCTTATTGTTCCATGCTTTATTGGACAAATATTTGCTACCGCAGCTTGTGACATTCAACTGTCAAATGCTGCAAATTGAAACCGAAAACATGAAATTTGAATTAAATTTGAATGAATTTTGAGTGAGTGGCATTTTGACTGTTCAAACAAAGCAGGCAAATTGTACGTTAACCATTTCCGCAGTACTCCGCCGCATTTTAAAGCTTTATACGCACTTCCATGACAATTGTATTGCGCCTAAAAACACACTAAATTCTGTTTAAATTCGTTGGCATTCGGATGCTCAAATTTGGATGCCACCATTTAAAGCGTTTACAAAAAACCGGAATTTATTTGAAATGCCATCGCAGCCATTTTGGCTCACGCTACGCTGGTCACGAAATTTTGCCACTTAATTATTCATTGTCTACTTTCGGGCGCATTAAGCACTGCGCACAGATTTGTTATTGCGCGGAATTGTGTGCCGCTCAAACACAACATTTGACAACTCGTGCATACAGCAACGATTTTGTTTTAATTTAATTCACTTAAAATACCCAACGGCGCACACAGCCAACAACAATCGACAAGCGTCTTCGGCCGCAGTCGAGTGGAGTGGAGTGGCGAAAAGTTTGTTGGGCTAAAGTTGCCGAAAAGTATGCAATAATATTTGAGTTGTCTGATGGTGTGATGGCAGAGTTTCATGGCCGGCGGCCTGTGCGGACCATTAATTAAAAATAAAACGGCAACGACGCACAGCACAAACGACAAAATCGAAAAGCCGAGAACTACGCGCAGAACAAGATTCGGCAAACAGATGGAAACGGACCGAGCAGAGGTCAACGTACAACGAATGTCGATAGCGACGGCAGAGGCGGTGAAGTGCTTAAAACTTGGTTACATTTGCTGCAATCGTTTTTAATTCCACTTAATTAGTAGTTTACAAATTGAGTGCGGTTGTGCTTTAAACAAATTTAAAATTGTTGTTGGATAAATATTAAAGCTGCGTATTGAAGCTGCATTCGCCTTTCTGTGCAGCACGTGCCAAATCGTGCCAACATTTTTGGCACCTACATAACCTCAAATATGCATGCGCGTACATAACCTCACACGAAAGTTAATCCAATAAGACGCATTGCGCGCGGTGACGTGACGCTGTGCAGGCGTTGCGGTCGCTTGAGCGACATGCACGGAATTTAAATCGCACAAGCAAACACACAAACACACACACACACACACGTGTGAACATGTAAATTTGTATACAATATTTTAGAGCAAAGTAGCAGCACGCACGCCACGCATTCGTCATGGCGCCGTTGTCCTCCTCGAGGGGCGACTGCTATCCAGGCAGCGATAAGCGCATTGTTGTTGTTTGCTGTATATGGTTCAATATTTTGCTATTGTTGTTGTGTTTGTTGTCACAATTATGGGTTGTTGTTTTTGTTGTGGGCGTTAGTGTCGAAAGCGCAACTGACAACCGGTAACCGACCCCAGTCAACATATCGCACAGCAAACCACGTCCGCAGCGCCCCGAGACACTGCCAGCCGAAGTCAAAAGCGGGTAAAAAAAAAACAAAATAACAACAACGTAGTAAAATAATGGGCTTCGGTGTCAGTGGCTTCGAAAGCGGAAATGGGACTGGCAACATACACACATATACACACACACACACACATACACATATTTAAGTATGGGTGCAGGCAGCAACCGCTGTGCGTGTCGCGCAGTCATTTGAATTCGCATAAATTGTAAAATTTAACGCTTCTGTGCGCGCGTGTGTGTGTATGTGTGTGTGTGTGCGCTTCAATGGCGCCCGAAATGTGTCTTCACAGATTTACACCTCAGCCCTATGGCGCGCTACGCGATCCTCGACACTCTGAATGGCAAACTAAGGACAGAGTTGAGCGCGGAATTTGCTTTTTTGGTCGACAGTGACAATGCGAAAAGCGAAAACTGCAAACATTGAAACCAACAAATGCTCGAACGAACCCAGTGGCAAGCGGTGAGGGCGGAAAGGCGTCAGCAGATTGCTGTGCGTCCCTTTTGCGATGCCATTACTCACAGCTGAGCGGTGCATTGAACACGAAACTCATTGGCGTTGTGGCTGGGTTCGGTGATGTGATTAGCAAATTCTGCACAATGCTCAAAGCCGCTGTTGTGTGTTCGCAGAAATTAACTGGTTGTACGTGAATGAGTTTTGTAATGTTTTGTAATTTTCTGCAATCCATATTTTGTGTATAAAAATATATTCATTTAATATAAATACAGCTGCAGATACATTTCAGTTACAAATAAATTAAAAGATCTAATTGCCTTCTGCCATGAACAGATTTATGCATTTGAACTTAAAAGTTGGCTGACTGGGTTGGCTTGTCACACTTTTCGGGGAATAACACACGTTTTCCACTCTACGGGATATTTCCAAGGGACTAAGAAACTAATTTGGTTTGAAACATTTTGAATCCAACTTTGAACTGAACCTATCTGTCACGCATGTATGTGTTAGTCTTGGAAGAAACTAAGACCAGGTGCAATATTTTGTTGCTTGAAGCTTGTGCCTTTCATTCATATTTTTAGTTTTATTTTTTTATTATTTAATTTTTATTTTATCTTATTTTATTTTATTTTATTTTATTTTATTTTATTTTATTTTATTTCATTTCATTTTATTTGATTTTATTTTATTTTAATTTATTTTATTTTATTATATTTTTTGTTTTTTTATTTTATTTTATTGTATTGTATTGTATTGTATTGTATTGTATTGTATTGTATTGTATTGTATTGTATTGTATTGTATTGTATTGTATTGTATTGTATTGTATTGTATTGTATTTTATTTTATTTTATTTTATTTTATTTTATTTTATTATTTTATTTTATTTTATTTTATTTTATTTTATTTTATTTTATTTTATATTATTTTATTTTATTTTATTTTATTTTATTTTATTTTATTTTATTTTATTTTATTTTATTTTATTTTATTTTATTTTATTTTATTTTATTTTATTTTATTTTATTTTATTTTATTTTATTTTATCTTATTTTATCTTATTTTATTTTATTTTATTTTATTTTATTTTATTTTATTTTATTTTATTTTATTTTATTATTTAATTTTTTTAACCTATAATTTTGCTTTGTGAAAACGCCTTCTGACAGTGAAACTATGAAATATGTTTTTAACCGTAGACCTACGTTAAGAAACGGGTCGAAAACGACCCAGATTCCAGAAAAATTCCAAAAAATGCAAAGCCAAGGTAGTTTTTAAAATATAAAACGGTTTGATTTCGATAGATAATATCCAAGTAAGAAAATCATTAAAAAACAGCTAAAAATAAAAACAAATTTAAAAAATAGTAGACGTACAAATACAAATTTGGCCGAAAACGACCCCAACGTAGGGTTACGATGCCAACAAAATTAGAAATATTTGTTTAAATCTTTAAACCGCCCCCAAAACCTACTATGCAAACCCAAAGGACTCGCAGCTGGCGCAGGTGTAGCTTGCAGGAAGATCTTTGAAGACCGTTTCAAACATTTTCAAATGTTTATGACTCGTTTAGAAATATTTCTCATGGAATTTTTTATTTCACATTGTTTCTGAAAAACAAAATGTATTAACCCAAAAATTGTTTGTGATGAATTAAATGCAGCGCACAAAACGCTGTCAGCGAAAACTGAAATTTTGATATTTTAAATATTTGCTTTTTATATTTTTCCGTAGCCGCCGCCAGCTACAAACTGATGGAATAGTTAAATGTTACAATGCGGCCTGCGTGACGAAGGGGGGGTTTACATTTTCGGATTACAGCCGGCGGAGGATACAAGATGAAACTGTCAATTTCGGCGCAGCAGCATTAAAAACGCACACACATGCCCACACACACACACACACACACACAAACACACATATCGTTCACATGCTGCCAATTGCTTTGGGCGGTAAATGACAAGCAACAACAGCAGCGAGCAACAGTAACAGCGGCAAACATCAACAAAAACCAGCAGCAACATTGAGCAACAGTAGCAATAATAACAACAACAACAACAGCACCAACAATAACAGTAAGCAATAAACAACACACGATTTGAGTGAAATTGCTGCCAGAGGACATGAAATGCCTTGGAGGCATTGGCCGTAATATCACATGGCAAGCATTCAGCACACACACACACACACAAACGTTTCTATACAAACACATATAGGAATGTGTGTTGAGTGGTGTGTTTGTACAATATTTACAGAAAATAAATAAAAAGAAATAAAAATAAATAAAATTGTGGCAACACACACAAATGAAACAAAATGGCGCCGGCAACCAGATCAAGAAACAGAAGCTGGAGTTGAAGAACGGCAAGGATTCATAATTGTGAATATCACAAAATTTGTCTCTGCCACCACATTCAAGGACAGAGAAACAAAAACAACAACCACCGCAACAAATAATAAATGTAAACAACAATCAAAATGGCAGAAATTGAAATGCGACAAAAATGTGAAAATCGACAGCGGCAGCGTTGCCAATTGACGTTAATAGCACAAACGAGCGACAGCACTTTACGCGACCTTGTTGTTGTCTTTGTAGTGGTTATTGTTGTTGTTGCTGCTGCTGTTCAGTTTCATTACACGCACTAGCGGCGGCTGCTGCTGTCGGTGCTGTTGCCGCTAATGCTTGTCAGCAAATATTTATGCTCGCCTCAATACATTTTGTAAAACATCAATAACAACAACAACAACAATTTCTTGAACAACCTGCATCCCGAGAATGCTGAGCATTTTTGAAGCTTTCGCCGCTAAAGATGCATTGTTGTTATTGTTTCTGTTCGATGGCGGCCATTGTGTCGAGTGCGCCGCCTTACCTGCTCGGCAAATTGACATTGACATTTTATGAGCAAACATTGGAAGCAGCGAGTGCGCAACAAAAAATTTAAAACAAATAACAAGAAGTTGGATCCTTGAAGGTGAGTGCTCTACGCGCCGCACAGTAGGCTACAGTTTGATGTTGGTGTTGACGCGCAAATTGGGACGTGTCAGAGGAGACGGGAGTTACAAGTTCATGTTGACAAGTGTGGCTGGAAACTTTATAAAGCAAGTTTGCACTCGAGTGCAATGGATTCTTTTTCATAAAAGCTATAATTGACTTTGTCAAAGTTTACTGTTTGAGTGGCAGTCACTATCACATAACCTCGATTGCGTATTATTTACTTGGGTCTCATAAAAATTATGCAAGTTTTTTATATTTTTTATATTTTTTTATATTTTTTATACTTTTATAGTTTTTTATATATCAGGTGTACAACTTTGCTTCCGCCGTTTTCCGATAGGTGGCTGTACCGGCTGAGGCTGGTTGAAATACATAGATGGTAATGCCTTTAAAGTGAGTGTGGACAGTGCCTAACGAATTGTCATCGCCGTTTCAGTGACAGTTGTTCTTGTTTTCGTATTATTCACGCTCGAAAATGTCCGTTTATGTGCCCAATTCTCGCCATTTGCGGGAAGTTTTACTTTTCTGTTACAATTCGCAAAAAAATGCAGCTGAAGCGCATCGAATGCTCTCAGAAACTTACGGTGATGCTGCTCTGAGTGAAAGAACGTGTCGGGAGTGGTTTCAACGTTTTAAAAATGGTGATTTCGATGTCGAAGACAAACATGGTGGTGGAAGAGAAAAAACCTTCAAAGATGAACAACTAGAAGCATTGCTTGATGAAGATTCGTGCCAAACCCAAGAAGAGCTTGCCGAATCGTTGGGAGTGAGTCAGCAAGCCATTTCAAAACGTCTCAAGGCCCTGGGCATGATTCAGAAAGAAGGAAACTGGGTGCCGTACGAGTTGAAACCGAGGGACACGTCGCAAAAGTGGTCAAAAAGTACCTGGAAACGCTGAAATGGGAAGTCTTGCCCCACCCGCCGTATTCCCCAGATGTCGCCCCTTCTGACTTCCACCTATTCCGTTCGATGGCACACGGCCTGGCAGATCAACATTTTCAATCCTTCGAAGAATTGGAAAAATGGATTGCTTCATGGATAGCGTCAAAAGAGGACTCCTTTTTTCGAGCCGGGATCCGAAAATTGCCGGAAAGATGGGAGAAAGTTGTCGCTAGCGACGGACAATACTTTGAATAATACATCTGTAAGCACTTTTTCGCAATAAAGCTTTTAATTTTGGGAAAAAACGGCGGACGCAAAGTTGTACACCTGATATTTTGCGTGATTATTTTATAAATTTTTTTAAATATGTTTGAGAATTTATTGCAAAGAAAAAAATGTTGTTTATTTGATAAATTTTTGTTGTTGTAATTCTTCAAGCATAATTAAATCAGATAATTTTAGCTCACACAAACATTAAATAAACAACAATTAAAAACAAGGATGTTGTGGATATTCTGACTGGTTGCCGCTGAACAAAGTCCATTTGATTGAAAGTTAAACTGAAAGGAAGAGTTTGTGATGAAAGGTTGGTTGCAGGAACAGTGTGGAATCTGGTATCGAGTAGTCTCATGGCCAGTCGTGTACTTCTATATAAAAATTAGTGTCCGATCGAATATTCGGTTTCGGTTTCGGTTCGGCCCAAATAAGTGGTTTGAGTTTCGGTTTCAGTTTCGGCCAAAAAATGCCCAAATGCCCGAATAGAATATTTAAAATATTTTTTACATTTTATTGTGCAGCGAGTGAACAGCTAGTTTGTGCAGCCGAGCAGATATATAGTGAAAGGATGAGAAGGAGAATTTAGATGCCACCAATGTAAAGCTTATTTTTTTAGCGTATAATATTAAATTTTATAATTTTGAATATTAGCGAGTGGGGTACGAAAGAGTGATTTTTTATTATGTTATAAAAAAATGAATGAATTGTTTTTATTAATAAGTATTTATTTATTTATTTATGTCATGTTTATTCTTTATTTACTTAAAGTAAAATTCGTTTGTTGAAGAATTGTGATTTTGATGCTTGATGTGATTTTTATTTCAACTAGAATTTTTATAGAGATTTTATAGATTATAGATTTTTATTTAAAAAAAAACCGAAATTCAGTTTCGGCCCCAAAAAGTGGCTTCGGTCGGACACTAATAAAAATTAATGTCTGTTTGTTTGTTTGTTTGTTCGTCACACGACACTAAAACTCAAAAACTAGAAGACCGATTGAACTGAATCTTTCACAAAATGTGCGTCTTGACTAAATCTCGTTAAACCACATAGTGTGAATACGACGCGACAGGTGGGCGTGGCACCCCCCATACAACATACATTTTTAATATAGAATATCTTCGGAATTATAGGTGGGACAGCATTGAAATTTAGTGCAGTTTCATGGCTCAGACGTTTCATTCTATTGGAAAAATTCTATGAGCGTTGGACAAGGGGCGTGGCCAATTTTTTGTGACTCGAAGTTTTCGCCTAAGTTTGGAACTGTAAGTCGCACATCAATGAAACTCGGTCGCACCTTCCGACTGGAGGAATGGATTGGGCATTGCATAAAAGGGGCGTGGCACCGCCCATAGAGTGTTGTATGAAGAAACTTGATTTATTGGGTTCATGGACTTCAAACTTGCGTGCAAAGCCGCGGGGCCCTGCTGGTTATGTTGGACAGAAGTTGATGCACGTTTATTTCTTTCCAATCCTAAATTTCTACTTTTTACAAAGCTTCAAGTGTCTCTGTGGATCGAATGGATTTTTCGTTTGCAAAATCCAGATAGTCGAAATCAACATACCTCGATTTGTGAAGCTCTGCGTCAGTGTTGCCAGATCAGGAGATTTCCTCCTAAATTTAGGAGATTCTTGATCTTTTAGAAGAATTTTTAGGGGAAAGAATTGTTTAGGAGAAAATTTAAGAGATTCATATTTTATGTTAGTTGGTTTTTCTGATCCTTAGTGGATTTTTGGAAGATTTTTCAATAACGAAGTATGATGTATTGGGAACACTGGCAACAAAACCTATTTTGGCAGCTATTTTAATAGTCAAAGCACCCTTTGTGTTAAACATTTTTAAGCTTTCAAAATGTTAGCTCGTTTTATCTCGTTCTCACTTATTGCTGTCACAATGAAATTCCGTCAAAAACGACACTTTTTATTAATTCATTTGTTATATGCAGGGAAAGGATTTTGTGGAAATTGCCTTTTTTGTTTGCTGCTAGATAGAGGATTTCTGATTGAAAATAAGCACGAATTAGGTCCTCCTGATTAGAAATATACCACTTTTATTTTACCTTTTTTTGCCTTAAAAAGGCAGTTTGCCTTTTTCACCCATAAATACATTTTTTTAGTGCCTATTTTACCTATAAATGCCACAAAATGCCTTTTTCAAGATTTGTTGAGCGCCTTTTTATTTTTTTTTCGTTTTATACATTTTTCCCCCTTTTGTTTCGAAAAAATACCTTGAAACTAAAAAAAAATTAAGTGGCAACATTGCAATTTCGTTAACTTATCGATGTTTTTACATTGATTTGATCATTCCTAAGCCGTTATTTTTTGTTGTGAAGTAGAAAATTTAAAGAAAAAACATGCCAAAATCAAAAAGTTCGGTTAGCGCAAACCTAAAACCTTGAAAACCTTGATTTTTCTTTTACAAAAAACGAGGTATAAATATTGTATGTTGCATACGTCAGATGAAATAAAATTATTTTTTTTTAGATTTTCTAGTATTTTTTTCTTATTTTTAAATGCCTGTTTTTGCCTTTTTAACAGTTTTTAATACCCTATTTTGCCTTTTTAGTCAGTTTTTAGTGCCTTTTTTCTGCCTTTTTGGCAGTTTTTAGTGCCTTTCCGTGCCTTTTTTGCTATTTTATTTTGCCTTTTTTATAGGTTTTTAGGACCTCAAAATGCTTTCCCTGGTTATATGTTTTGTTGTTAAGCTGAAGATGAATAAAAAAACTGCAAAAAAAAAATTATATGTAAGTACCTATAAATTTTTATTTTTTATGAGAAGTTTAATTCCTTTGAAAAATATAAAAAAAATTTTAGGAAATTTGTTTTTGGGTGGAAATTTCAGTAGTTTTTTAAGATTTAGAAGAAAGTCATTTCAGGCAGGGGCGTAGCCAAGGGGGGGGTTTAGGGTGTCAGAACCCCCCCCCATAGCCTATAATTTGTCAACATTTTCAATCACTATGCATCGTATGTACGTTCCCACATTAGCAAAAAGGTCTTTTCATCTTTAAATATTTAAAAGAATATTAACAAAACCCTTTTTTTACCGAAACTAATTTGTTTTTTTAATAGTCACGTTTAGGCTTAATTCAGCGATTTACATGTTCTAAAAACATGTCTAAAGAGTAGTTTAGTTCGTCGACCGGAATGTCCTTCAGGATGTCGGTACAAGCCTTTTAGATGGTTTCTACGTTCTCAAAACGCTTTTTTTCATCGGCAAATGCATTCCTTGAAAAGGTGAAATTCGCACGGTGCCACATCATGTGAAAGCAAAAAAACAGTCAAAACAAGTGTCAATAGATGGGATGGCATCCTTCGATAGCCAAATGTTCAGTTAAAATTCAATAAAATTATGCTATTGAGATGCTTAACCTTCGCTTTACTAAAGATGATCCCAGGCACTTCCGCTATTTTGAGTAAAACTCACAATAAATATATAATAATTTATAAATTTTTTTCATACTTCAGTATTTAGTATCTTCCTCTGGCGATAGTTCGTATTTCGAAAAAAGGCCTAACTTTAATGATTTATTTTGGAAGATTTCTTTCCAGAGTGTTTATTGAAATTTATCGTGAGTTTTAATCAAAATGGTAGCGAAAGCGCCTGGGATCACCCAGATACATTTGTATAAAAAATGACAAAATTCAAGTTTAACCCTTTTAGTGCCGGGCGAAAAAGAGGTGCCTATGCGAGAATAACCGGTCGAATTTCACAGTTTTAGTAGGGTTTGGGAAAATGCTCATAAAAACCAAACGAGAAACAATATTTACATGATTCAAAAAGCAGTGTACTAAGGATGACATAGAGAATGAATAGAATTTTCGAAATCCTGTATTGCTAATTGTTGGTTTGTCAAAAACAACAATGTTTGACACAAGCGGAAAACAACGGCAATAACAAAAATGACGCTTTCAAACTGCAACTGGGACGAAATATACTGTTCAAAACAACGATCGAGGAGACACTAACTGATCCTACGTCTCGCTGCGACAATGCAACGTTATTTCGCAAGAGTCTTCAAACAGTTGTTTACATAACACGCTGCCGAAAAGTTCCGATAACATAAACGTCCACAAAGAGTTAAAACAAACAACTATTTTTTTTTATTCTTTTTATTTTTTTATTTTTTTAACGTATTACAAATTTATTTTGAGATAGATTTCTCCCGCAATGCGAATAGTAAAGCGCTACAAAGCGCGGGCCGATATATCGGATCTGGCACTTCTCGCTAGTGCAGCAAGAGCCGATATATCGGCCTCCGGCACTAAAAGGGTTAAACATGAACAAAATTTCAAAAAAATATTTTTTCATGTTATTGAAAATTACCTTAAAATTTGTGCAGATATTAAACATGAATATTAAAAAGATCACCCGGGTGGGTATAAGTAAAGCGAAGGTTAAATCCAATTTAAAGAATTTCAATGAAGATTTTGGCCTATCTTTTATGAATTACCGCCCAGTTTTGATCTACGGTGATCGCGGAGTTCAGTTGGCTAACACTTTGGTCATCATTTATGTTCTGACAATCGTTTTTAAATCGCTTTTACCACTTATGAACTCCACCACGGTATAAACAAAAATCACCATAAACTTGGTCCATCAATTTAAATGCTTCGGTTAAAGTTTAAACATTTTTAAAACAATAGTTAATATTGGATCTTTGTTCGATGCACATTTTTGTACGATGACACAAACATACTTCCACTTCAGATGCAATAACTTCGCTTTCAGTCCATCAAATTTCATGAAATTTTTACTAAAAATCAGGGAAAAAATTTAGTTTTTAATGCATTAAGTCACATAAGCCACAACAAAATGCCCTATTTGGGAAGTGCAGTTTACCTTAAAAAACATGTAATACTAAACTGGCAAAACAATTTTTTTAAAACCCCCCCCATGACCAAGTTCTGGCTACGCCCCTGATTTCAGGCATCTGGCAACACTGCTCTGCGTTGAAATTGCTGGCTAGGAAATTCTGAAGGTGCTTGATGGATTCCGTTTTTCGGGTGAGCTGACATAATTTCAAGGTTCTCCCATCACAATAACAACTAAAAAATTGCACAAAATTAACTCAATATTTTTGGCTTAGGATTTTGTTAAAATAAACAACAAGCAGTAAGTAGAAATTATTATTAAGTATATTTAATTTACTTGGTTGCGTGTTTGGCTCCAAGTTGATTCATGATTCATTATACAAATTTAGTGGTGTTGAAATATTTGTTTTGTTGGCGCTTAAGCTTAGCTCGAATATCCGACTGGGAGCAGTCAGCGAGCAACTAACTAAGCAGCAAAGAGAAATTCACAAAATTTGTTTGTTGTTTGTTTTTTGTACAAGCAAAGTTAGTGCCGTCCGCCGCTCGTCATGCCGAGTGGCGATGATGGGGAGTGAGCGCAGGACTTTGCTGTGTTGTCGGAAGATAAAATGCAGTGTGCGCGTTCAGAAGGTTGCTGGCAAATTGAGAAGGTTGTCGAAAGTGTGCGCCGGGTAAGAGTTGATTGTTTTTGACTTTTATTGTGCTGTCAGTTGTTGCTGTAGTTAGTTTATAATACCACAAGTAATAAGAGCATTTAAAAGGATTTCCAAGCGAACAAGAGGTCAAAGAGAGGGCGTGGAGTGAGAGAGGGCATGAAGTGCAGAGACGGAGGGAGGGAGGACCGAGTGTACACTGGTTTCGTAAGTGGGTTTTGGGGGAAGTCAGAAGTGGCTACACTTCAAATTTAATAATAATTTGAAGCAAACAATTGCTGCCGGCATGAGCGAAAGAAAATGGAGCATATGAGGTGAGGGACGTAAAAATTCGTTGCTGGAACTGCAGACACTTTGTGGCGCACTCAAGTTGAGCGTAATTTGCGGCTGTGTTTGTGGTATTTGGCAAAAGCTTTTGTGATTTCAAGCACTTTGTTTATTTGTATTTGCGTATTTAATTATGCAAGTCTGTGTGTGTGGTTTAATGCTTTGTTTAATTAATTTGTTATTGTTATTGGAAAGTTGTGAAGGAAAAAAAACATTTCAAATTAACCCTTTCCGGAAATTTGTACGATATATCGTACAATTTTTTCCAAGATTTTTTATTTGACAGCGAACGCATTTTTTATGGAACGGCTTTTTATTTTTCATTAAGTAGGCTGTGTTGTATCATTCTGGCTAAAAATATAAATCATAATAGCCGTGGCTACACAGTATGAGTGAGTTTTGTAAGCAGCTCTTTGCAAGAATTGGAAAAACCAGCAAATGACAATGCTTCTGCGGAGGAATTTTTAAATATGTACCTAATACTTTTTGATAGCAAAAAGCCAAACAATTTCAAAGTTTGAATCTCAGTCGATTTAAAAAACTTACTAAATTTAACATTTTTTGCGTCTAAATATTTTTTTTGATATTTTGTTGTATTTTAAGAGCAATTTTTATCTCAAGAAATGCGGAAACTGACCGGAAAGGGTTAAAATTGCAAATAAAAAATTCAAATTACTCGTAATTGAAAATTACTCACTTTGCTTTGAGACATTTGGCTTACCTGCAAAACGAAAAAGAAAACTTTAGTGAACAATTTTAGTTAAATATGCGCCAAAGTTTGGCAAACTATATAGAAGTATATTTAGATTTGATTTCGACTTTTAACACATATGCTCATAAATTACATTAATGGCGGCACACATACATGCATAGTTGATGTGCTTGTGTACGTGTGCTGCGTGCGTGCGCGCTTTATTATTTATTGTACTTGTATTTTCTTGCCAAAGTTTATAACACCACTTGGCGCTTTTTGTCTCCTTACTGTCGGCAAAAAAGCATTATTTTGCCAACTTCTGTCAGCTGCTAAAAGTAAGCGGCAAAACAAGTCGATGATGAAGAGAAGCGGCGGCCATGGCAGCGGCATCGACATCGGCAGCAGCGCAACCACAAAATAGCCAAAGTTTTCGGCTTGCTTTCGTTTGGCTGGCTGCGTTTGCTTTGCTGACGTCTGCTACTATTTTTTGCATAAAAAAAAAAAATCATGTTTACAACTACACGAACGCACACACACACACACACACAGCGCCACCTTACACTCATCAGCTTCCTTTGCGACTCGCCAACGAGCGCCCGCCGAACTTATGGCTCTTTCATAGACTCGCACAAAGGTCCTTGGCGGGCTTCCTTCCGCCAGAGCCTGCTGTGCCAGTCTGTTTGTCTGCTTGGCTGCTGTACATGCAGGCGCCAAACGGTCGTATGGGGAAGCTGGCCGGTGAGTGTGTGTGTGTGCGGGGGCGTTCATGAACTCATTTCGTCGACAACTTAACCTTAAAACACTCGCTGCGCTCTGTACGTGTGCCATGTCCGCTAGGTGCTACACGTTCATATTAATGTGTGTGTGCGTGTGTTGGCATTTCCGCTGCCAGCATCAAAATAACAAAAAAGCGCATAAATTTCGCTTAGGCTGCGAGCGGAGTTTCTTTCCATTTTCTCGGCGCC
This sequence comes from Melieria picta, assembly GCA_964056695.1. NCBI lineage: Eukaryota > Metazoa > Arthropoda > Insecta > Diptera > Ulidiidae > Melieria > Melieria picta. Next base: position 7,916,248 of record OZ057399.1, on the reverse strand, counting down.
TGTGCTGTGCTGACATTGCGACTCGACGCTCGAGCAACCGTCAAAGGCTGCGTATCTGTTGTGCGTTTCCGCAGTTGTTGTTGTTTTTTGTGTTGGCATTCGGCGGCCAGTTAATTTTCTGTGCTTTCTGTTTGTTTGCTCACAACTTGAGCGCGCGCTCGCTAATCCCGAAGCTGTGCACTTGATAAAACGCACATAAAATGTGGAAAAGCGCAATTCTTATATATGGCCAGCGGTTAGTTATTGTTGTTGTTATTGTTGCGACATAGTGCAAGAAATGTGCTGCGGCCTAATTTAGATTTGAATTGGAAATTTGCCTTTGATTAGCCGCAGGCTTTGTGCGATTTATGCATTCGCCTCGAAGCAACAGGAAAAACGTGTTCAGATGTTGCAACTATTTCAACTGTAATCTCGAATAGCATTAAATATTCAGCTGGAAGAGAGTTCACAAAGTTTTTTGTTGTCCTACTGACGCTTGCGAATTGGCACAAAGCGGCAATGTTGCGACACGGAAATTTGTGAAGCGATTCGGTTCAGTGATTTCAGTGGTATTTCAAATCACTGGTTCGGTGTATGAATCGATTCGAACTAATTTTGGAAAAATGATTTGGTTCAAAAATAGAAACTCAAAGCTATGATGAGCTCTGAACAATTTGTACACATGACTTGTTGCAGTGTTGCCAGATGCCTGAAATGACGTTCTCCTAAATCTTAAAAAAATGCTGAAATTTCGTACCAAAAGTAAGAAAAAATTTTCTAAAATTTTTTTAAATATTTTTTCAAGGGATTAAACTTCTAATAAAAAAAACAAAAAATTATAATAAAATAATAGAAATAATAATATAAATAATAATACAAAATAATACAAAAAATATATACATATCATCTTTTTTATCGCAGCCTTTTTTTATTTATCTTCAGCTTAACAACAAAAACTTAGCAAAAACAAAACATTTAACAAATGAATTAAATAAAAAGTGTAATTTTTGACGGGATTTCAAAATATATAGGTATATATATAGGCACATATATAGGTACATATATAGGTACTTAAAAATATATAGGTACATATAATTTTTTAATGCAGCCTTTTTTATTCATCTTCAGCTAACAACTAATACTTAACAAAAACAAAACATTAACAAATGAATTAAATAAAAAGTGCAATTTTCAAGGGATTTCAAGGGAATTAAAGTTCTCATAAAAAACAAAAAAATGTAATAAAATAATAAAAATAATAATATAAATAATAATATAAAATAATAACAAAATAAATACATATAATCTTTTTTATCGCAGCCTTTTTTATTCATCTTCAGCTTAACAACAAAAACTTAGCAAAAACAAAACATTTAACAAATGAATTAAATAAAAAGTGTAATTTTGGACGGGATTTCAAAATATATAGGTACATATATAGGTACATATATAGGTATATATATAGGTACATAAAAATATATATTAATGCAGCCTTTTTTTATTCATCTTCAGCTAACTACTAATACTTAACAAAAACAAAACATTAACAAATGAATTAAATAAAAAGTGTCATTTTTCAAGGGATTTCATTGTGACAGCAATAAGTGAGAACGAGATAGAACGAGCTAACATTTTGTAAGATCAAAAATTTTTGACACAATAGGGTGCTTTGACTATTAAAATTGCTGCCAAAATATGTTTTGTTGCCAGTGTTCCCAATACATCCTACTTCGTTATCCAATACTTCGTTATCCAAAAATCTCCCAAAAATCCACTAAGGATCAGAAAAATCAAATAACATAAAATATGAATCTCCTAAACTTTTTCCTAAACAATTCTTTCTCCTAAAAATTCTTCTAAAAGATCAAGAATCTCCTAAATTTAGGAGGAAATCTTCTGATCTGGCAACACTGACTTGTTGCATGAATTTTTACATATTTTCATACAAACAATAAAAATGGTTTTAATTGTTTGAAATTGGTTTGAAGCGAGCCCCTTTTGAAAATATGATGGTTATATTTATTTTGGTTTGGTGCAGACATTTAACAATTTTATTGGTTGGCCTTTGGTTCAATTGGTCAGAAAATCAAAAAGCGGTTCGGTTCAAAACTGATTCACAGGCTCTCAAAAAGTCCATAGTTCATAGAAGTCCAAGTCCAAAGAAGATAGAAGATAGATGATAGTCCATAGAACTCCATAGAAATAATTGGCAAATTTATTTCACATGGCTTCCTAACTGCTTCTTCATCTTTCTTCTTTTCTTATCCTTACTGTATTTTCTTGCATTTGTTGGTTGGTTGTGGTTTAATTCTTTGTTCTTCGTTTCATATATATTCTTTGTTCCATCAATGTTGTCATTACGTGTCTGTCGTTTTTCCCCTTTTTTCGTTCTACTATTTTTGCGTTCTTTTTATTTTCCTCTTACACTGAACATAGTTTGGTTTTGTTTATTTATTTTCATTGCCTCCAAGTTTTTTGCATTTCATATTCTCTTAAATTTTTGACTTGTTGTTTGTTCAGTTGCATTTTTATTGCATTTTTTTATCGTAATTTCTTTCAATTTCTTTGCGCCTATTTGGTAAAATAAAAGTGAATTAGTTCCATAAGTATTTATAAAGTACCTTAAATCGAGAAAAATCAAAACTGAAGAAATTTTTTGATTTATTTGTGAACTATTTGTATATGGTTCCCAATCACAGATATCGAAAATGTTTAAGTGATCTAGACGTCTTTAATATCTGTGTCTGGAAACCATATACAAATAGTTCACAAATAAATCAGAAAAAGTCTTCTTCTTTTCTTTGTGCTTGTACTGTTTTCGAGTTCAACTTGGCTGGGCGCCCATAGATTTTTATTTTACTTATAGCCTCGTTCACTGGCCACAACTATAGCTTACTTTTGTTGTTGTTGTCGTTGTCGATCTTGTTATGCACATTGTCGATGTTGCATGCAACACAAGCGACGTGCTGATGTGCTGATATTTTCTTCTTCTTGTTCGTTTTGTTCAACTTGGAAACTTTCAGAGATAAGCAGCTGCCAACAGTGCCATCATACAACAAAAACAACAACAACAACAACATGGACAACAGTTGGAACGTGAATGCGCGAACACGCGCACACGTGTATGTGTGGATGTGTGCGTGTGTGTGTGTGTGTGTGTGTGGTGCGTGTGCCACACGGGAATTCCGCGGCAAAGTTGCAGCGGCCGAAGAAAAAAACCTAACAAGCAGCAACTTCCTGCAACAACAACAAATTTCAGCTAAGAAAACTGTAAAGAAAGAAATGTAGAAAACTTCGAAACTGGTTTGCCAGCTTTTTTTCTGTTTCGAGCCGTCGGCAGCAGCATTTGTTGTTGTGTTGCACGTTTCTCGAGTGTGTCTTTTGTTTTGTTTTCGGTTTAATTTTCAGCGTTTGCTGCAACTTTACTGCGGCATGTTGCTGTCTTTTGTTGGTTGATTTTATTGCACTCACAACTTTGTACATAAAAGAAGCCAAAACAAGTCGAAAAAAAATTATAAAGACAAACACAAATTGTTTTTGTTGGCCAGTTGATAATGTGTTCGTTGTTGTTGTTGTTGTCGTTACAGTCAGCATCTTTTTGTCTGTGTGGTTCTTGCTCTGGAATTTCTTCGATGCTTTTAATGTTCAAGTCTTTTTGTATGATCTGAGTTTCTTGTTGTGTGTTTTGTTGTTGTTGTTGTTGTTTGTTGTATTTGAAGTTGAATGCTGTTGTTGCGAACGTTTCCGTCGACGCGGCGCTTTGGGATATGCTTTTGATTTGCAATTTCGCTGTTGGTAATTCTGCCATTGTTGTTGTTGTAGTTGTTGTTGCGAAGTAGCATTTGAGGGCATTAAGCCAAGCGGGTTAATGACTTTAGAACGTGAAACATTCCTTGGACTTCCTAAACGCTCTTTTAAAACGTAAAGTTGTCAGTTTTTTTAATTTGAGTTCATAGGCCAGAAAGCAGTGGAACGAGTGCTGACTTTTCCTTAAACGGGAAAAATTTGTTTGCCATATATAGAACACAGAGAAGGTGTTTTCGGTACTACACATGAAAATAGGAAAAATAATCAAGAATAACAACCAAAGAAATTCGCTCAAAAATCGAGTACTTTTTCCAACATGAATTCGCCTAAAACTGTGTTCAATGCCACTCTGCATGATCTCTGCTCTTTCAACAACACCTCTTAGCAACATTTCTTGAGCTTCAATATTATCAAAACATATTATAAATTATTCATATATTGCCCAACAAATTGAAAACAATTTCATTGAAATAGTTAATGCCATTGCTCAGCGCCACACTGCCGGTGAGCAAATATTTCCACAATTTATTTGACTTTAGCGCAAACAAACAATTTGTCATGCTCTGCCGCCCTCCCTCTCAACCTTCTCCTACTATCCTTCACCCCATTGATTTGCGTAAACTTCAAAATTCTTGCTGTTTTGTATTTCAAAATCTAAAATTACACATTTGTTTACATATTTCATGCGGTTTCGTGTTGATCTTCATGCGGCTTTGCTTGTAGCCGTTATTTATTATTTACGGTGTTTATTCATTGTCGGAATATTTTTTGCTGAGCTTTATTTATGGTGGCGATCGGTGTGTGTAAATTGAACATATGGCCCGGATGAAGATATCAAACAATTCTCATGCTGACATTTGACGGAGATAAAAGCCGCGCAACATTAAACGGAATCAACTTCAAAACAAAATTCGGCGCAATTTGGCGCAAAGTTTTGCCAAAACAAATCACTTAGAGGGTACAAGTATACAACTTTTCATTTTTATGATAACCTTATCTTAAATTCACGAATTACTTGCCTGTACACATTTTCTATCTTTTGACTCTTGTTTCTGTTTTGTAGTTTTTTCTATCTTTTTTTATAGGAAGTTGCCTACGCTGTCCAATGTTTTTCTATTCCTGACATTCTTTCCTGAAGTTCATCATCTTTAGTTTACTTGTTTTCTTTTCACATATTGTCTTCTCTTCCAGTTCCTCTGATTCAATGGCGTACACAAGGGGGTTTTAGGGGTCCAAACCAATCAAACACAAAATTGCTGGTACAAAATGTGGTTTCGAACGGTATTCGGTTCAAAAGTTGTACGCAAAACCCGCCCAAAATGAAATATTGCCTCCGCCACTGCTCTAATTTCGTCTCTCTTTCTCTTAACCCTTTCGCTATGTGGTATCCATATGGATACATGATGTTTGTGGACGTTTGCATCCTCTATGGTTACAAGAATACATTGTTTTGTTGATCCTTAGAATAGTTTGAAGTTTTAGGAAAAATACGAAATTAATAAACTGAATATTTAAGCTTAGAGAAGAGAAGTATACACGTTTTTTTAATGGTATATCTTGACATAGTAAAGGAAGAAGAAGCAGAAAAAATTTGAGAACTTTTTAATTTGACGTTTTCTTCCAATTTAGATACTTTTTTTTAATTTTGGCTGAAGTAAATGAAGAAATATTCAAAATTTTCTTTTCAAACTCGTCCCGTAATTTTTATTTTGTGATTAAAAAATAAAACTGAAAAATAAATTCATCGCATCCATCGCATAATTTTTATTTTTTCCCAAAAAAATAAAACTCAACGAATAATTTTTATTTTCTGATCAAAACAAAAAAATCAACAAATATTTTTTATTCGGTGAGCGGAAAATAAAAATCTAAAAATAAGTTTTATATTTTGATTTTTATATTTAGCTCATAATTTTTACGGTCCCTGGGAAAAATACGAAATTAATAAACTGAGTATTTAAATTTAAAGAAGAGAAGTATACACATTTTTTTAATGGTATATCTTGACATAGTAAAGGAAGAAGAAGCAGAAAAATTATATAACTTTTTAATTTGACGTTTTCAATTCAATTTCAATTTAGATACTCTTTGTTTGAAATTTTGGCTGAAGTAAATGAAGAAATATTCAAATTTTCGTTATGCGTAAAAAGTTTTATGTTTAAGGGGGCTTTCCCGTTTTTCGGTTTCAAAAAATCGTTTTTTTTTTTTTACAGAAACCGATTTATAAATACTATAACAATATGAAGCCAAAGTTTCATAATGAAATATGCAATAGTTTTGAAGTTATAGCTAAAAATGTTTCGGCGCACACAGCCTCGCGTACGCTTTAAAAAAACTTTAAACGCGTTTTTCTCGAAACCATGTTTTTGTGACGTTTTTTACACTTTTTTTTCGGATCTAATGAACCGATTTGGATAAAACTGAATTTCACGTGTTCACAAATGAATTCTCTATCGCACATCATAGGATTTTTTCAATATTATGAAATTTCGATTTTTAGCAACACTTTTAGTACCAAAATTTTGCAAAAAAATCGATTTTTTTTTCAAATTTGCGCCAAATTTCACCAAGTTGAAATTTTTCAAAAATCCTCCGATGTGCGATAACTAAAACTATGTAATTAATGAAAATGATGGTCAATTTGATTTCAGATAAACCGTACCCGAGAAAAGTGTAAAAAACTGGGAGTATGTTTTCCAAACAAGGCAACATAAGTACTTGGCAAGCCGGCGGTCATTTTTTTTTTTTCCAAAAAAAAAATTTTTTTCAACTCACTATTGTAACAACAAACAAAATAAAAAAGAATTACAACATTTTATCAAACTGTCTTTCCAAAATTAATTCTTGAAAAACACCTCATTTTTCGACGAAAAAACGGGAAAGCCCCCTTAAGTAATTATTACAGCCACAACGATGTGGTTGCTCTCATAGAAAAATACTCTAAAATACAGGGTCCGAGTATAAAAATTAAAAAATTGCATATGGAATAATGCTAATATAACCACATAGAAGCCAAAGACGTACAATTTAAAATTTTAACTTTTCTCAGTAAAAATCTGCAGCGAAAGGGTTAACTCTTGTTTCCGTTTTGCATTTTCTTCTTTTCATATGCAATTTTTAATGTTTTACTATTTTATACTCCGTTTCCTCAATTTATCCTTTAATTTTTTAGTCTTTTTTTCTCATCTTCATTCATTTTCTTTTCATTCCTCTTCGTTTGCTTAGGTTCCTGTCAATTACTTTGATTTTCAATGCACTCTATTCCAATTCATTCCATTCCATTTTATTCCATTACATTCCAATTCATTTAATTCAATTCTACTTCATTCAATTAAATTCCATTCCATTCCATTCCATTACATTATATTACATTACATTACATTCCATTCTACTCCATTTCATTCTCTATTCTATTCTATTCTATTCTATTCTATTCTATTCTATTCTATTCTATTCTATTCTATTCTATTCTATTCTATTCTATTCTATTCTATTCTATTCTATTCTATTCTATTCTATTCTATTCTATTCTATTCTATTCTATTCTATTCTATTCTATTCTATTCTATTCTATTCTATTCTATTCTATTCTATTCTATTCTATTCTATTCTATTCTATTCTATTCTATTCTATTCTATTCTATTCTATTCTATTCTATTCTATTCTATTCTATTCTATTCTATTCTATTCTATTCTATTCTATTCTATTCTATTCTATTCTATTCTATTCTATTCTATTCTATTCTATTCTATTCTATTCTATTCTATTCTATTCTATTCTATTCTATTCTATTCTATTCTATTCTATTCTATTCTATTCTATTCTATTCTATTCTATTCTATTCTATTCTATTCTATTCTCTCATTCGTTCATTTTATTTATCATCATCTTTTATTTTTCTTCACCTGCTTTCCTTTTCTTTTTTCTTTTCATAGTCCTTACTTTCTTCTTTGTCTTTTTTCTTTGTCCTTTCTGACTTTTTCTTACCAGTCTTTTAGGATTTTCCTCTTTCCTTTTCTTTCACGTTTTGTTCGTTAGTTGTGATACCTTTTCAGACATCGCTCCTTTCTTCCAGTTCTTTTCCTCTGCTTTTTTTCTCTGTTTCATATACTTCTTAGCTCTTATTAAAGTTTATTTTTCGCGTATTTGTCTATGGGTTTGTCTCTTTATTCCTTTTTGTCTTTTGCATTTCAATACCTTTTCTCTTACTTTTTTTTTCTATAATCATTTCTTCTTCACGTTATTTGCTTGTCTAATTTTCTCTTTATTCTTTCCTTTCTTTTATTGTTCTTGTTATTTACTTTCCATTCCATTTCGCATTTCACCGAACTCGCCTCATTTCGAATATTTAGGCTTTTTCTACCTCCGACTTGTTGTGCATTTCATTCGTTAAAATGAAAACAAAATCTTTTATCTTTATTTTCATTTCATTATTTTTCATGCCACATACTTCAAACAAATTGTTGCAAAATGCAAATTTCGCATCATTACCTCAATTTTTTTCCTCTTAATTTGCAACATTTATTTATTTCAACATTCGATTTTGTTGTGGCTGCTCTTGTTCAGCTGATGTTGTTTTTGCATGTGAAAATTCCCAGCAAACCGCATTGTGTCAAGTTGAAAGTGCACCGCCGGGTTGCGGCTGCAGCTGCGGCTGGGAAGTTTTCACATTAACAACTCGATTGCATTGCATGCAACAACCAGCAGCATTGTGCTTGCAACAGTCGTGCTGGCAACAATGGCGCAGTGGCGGAATCTTCATTGCAATAGCGTTGGACAAGTATTGTTGCAAGTTATACTTTTTTTAATTGTAAAACTGCAAACCTCAATAAAACTGAACAACGAAACGGAAAGAAAATTAGATTTCATGGCAGTTGTGGCATGAAAGTGTTGCAGTAATACAAAACATACAAATGCAATAATGTTTAATTTATTTAGTTTAAGGAAAATGCAGCGAGCGAAATTGGCAAACATTGTGTGAAGAATTATAGAGAAAATATTGCAAATCAATACTAACACAGAGAACGCACAAGAACGCGTTTGCATTAACGAAATCTTAGAGCCATAAAAGTGGTCAAAGTTGCAAGAACCCATACACGGAATTAATTTGAGTGCTTTTGAAAGTTACTTAAGTAAAATTACTTTCATTTGCTTCAGTTTCCTATTGAACTGCAAATTCAATATATGAAATACTTTTTCGCTCTCTTTCTCTTCAATTTGAGGTTAGTTTTTAGGAATTAGTTTTAAAATGGATTTACGCTGCATTGCCATATTTTTTGGATTGATTTTTGGTTTTTGCTCATTGGGGTTTTAGACGCATAGATTATGTATTTCTATGTATCAAAAGGGGCTGGAGAGCATTGTTTGGCCTTTTTGCAACAAAAAGTTCTTGAAAATTATTTAGCAAAACATGGCTAAAAATAATTTTGGACTGCACCCACGTTTAAGAAGTCGTATAATCAAATGAGTGGTAGATAGAAAGTCAGCTAGAATCCAGTTCCAATTAAAGCTGTTTACAATAGCTGCAATTAATAGCTTCAAACCACTGATTGTACACGCCCCAGAATTTGTCTCACTTTGCGTAATTTCAATCCATATTTTGGAGCAAATATAATTAAAGTCCTAATGCCAAAATAATAAACAGTAATCAATGAATTTCTTAATTTAGCTAGAAATAATTTATTAACAAAAAAATAAAATTAATTAATAAAAAGAATTTATATTAATAATAATTAATTAATAATTAATAAAAATAATTAAATAAAAAAATAACATTGATAGCTTCCAGACACTGATTGTACACGCCCCAGAATTTGTCTCACTTTGCGCAATTTCAATCCATATTTTGTAGCAAATATAATTAAAGTCCTCATGCCAGAAATAATAAAATGTAATCAATTCATTTCTTAATTTAGCTATAAAGAATTTATTAACAAAAATACGTGTGTGCATTGGTCAGCAAATTTTATTGCTGAGAAACAGTGCAGATGTCACTGAAATAAAAAATATGGCACAACAAAGCTCTAATTTATTGTTGAAGCTTATTGCTGCGCTGTCTCAACAATGCTTCGTATGTGTGTGTATGTGTGTGCATATGTTTGTGGGAAAATTTATTTGAAATTAGTGTTGAATAAAATTCGATTGCTATAAATGTGTGTGAGTGTGAGTTGATTTTACAACACATACCAGCGCTTTGAAAATAGTGGCAGCATAAATTTTGGTCTGGCAAATTGTTGCATAAGTTCCTCACAGGTGGTAAGGCTGGGAAACAAAAAATAAAAAAAAATAAAAAAAATAAAAAATTTAAAATAGAGAAATATTAAGATAAGCTCGTGGAGGAGGAATTTGTAAAGGAAACGTAGAATTGCATTTAAAACTGGAACCTGTGTGAAAGTTGATTAGACACACAGAATTTTTATATACATAACTGTTATATGCAGTGAAACCCGCTTAACCCTTTCGCTATTTTGTAAATACGAAATTAATGAACTGAATATTTAAGTATAATTAGTATAAGTATAAGAAGTATACACGTTTTTTGAATGGTATATCTTGACATAGTAAAGGAAGAAGAAGCAGAAAAAATTAGAGAACTTTTTAATTTGACGTTTTCTTTCAATTTAGATCCCTTCTTTTTAATTTTGGCTGAAGTAAATGAAGAAATATTCAAATTTTCGTTATGCGTAAAAAGTTGTATGTTTAAATAATTATTACAGCCACAACGATGTGGTTGCTCTCATAGAAAAACACTCTAAAAAATTAAAAAATAAAAATTAAAAAATTTCTTATGAAATGTTGCTAATACAACCACATAGAAGCCTAAGACGTAAAATTTAAAATTTTAACTTTCCCTAGTAAAAACCTGTAGCGAAAGGGTATCTACTCGCTTAAGTAATCAATATTTGTGCACACTTTGCTCAAGCACCTCAAAAACTTGCATTTATAGATGAGTTACTCATTGTACTATTCACTTATCTTACTTTTGAATGCTCAAAACCTCAATGGCCAGCCATATTATTATATTTAATCAGTCATAGTACGAAAAAAAAATCTCTGCTGCTGTTAGTACGGTTGACGCCATTAAATGGCGTCGTTGCGCCAGCACTGAGATGCATTTACTCAATTGATGACATAAATAACGCTTTGTTATGACACTTAACATGAGCACTTAACAATAGCTAGTTTAAAAAAAATATATTTTTTTGCACACGCCGATTGATTGCATAATCTTTCAGCTGTCACTTGAAAACGAAGAGCAAAAAACACTTCCAGCCTAATCAGCGCATACGTTTCATTAGCGATAATATTTTCTACAGTTTTTCTAAAAATAAAACAACAAAACAAAACAAACAAACAACAACAAACAAACAAAACAATAACAAAAATTAAACCAAAAGTTAAAATAAATTTTTTGAGGAAAAAACAATCAACTACAAAAGGCCAAAATTGCGCTGAAATGCTAAAAGCTAAGCAGCGACTAGTGACTAGTCTGTAATTTATGAGTGATCGCGCAGCGTAATCAATTAACGGTGGACAAGTGGTGAAGCTGAAACCACATTTCGTTTATGTTTTAGAAAATATGTGAAATGATTACATGAATATAAAATGCGATGGCAAGTGCTATTGCAGCTGCAGTGCACAAACGAAAATAAATTCAAGCAGACTTCCGAGAAAAGTTTACTTAATAAATTTTAATTTAATAAGTTTTATACTTCCCTGTTTTTAACTACACCGTGCTACACCATTTTGCACTCATAAAAATGGTCGAATATACATCGAAATATGGGGAGGAGGGGAAATAAATGAACTAGAGAGAGAGATGTTTTTAGTGAGTAGAAGTCTCACTGATGGGGACAAGGATTTCGATGCTTTTCATCTCGATAAAAAAATTTAAAAAAAATTAAAAATTAAAAAAAGGATATATTAAAATATGAAAATATGAGCTATAGTGAAAAAACGTACTAAGCTCCTCATTGATCCTCTCCCGAACGAGTCCTTCTGCACTTTCGTCCTAGACTTTTTTTATTCTTTCCACTACGAACCTAAACAACAAACACTAAACAAACAACACTACGACACTAAACAAATTATCAAAACTTAATTTTTTGAAATTAACCCTTTCGACCCCAAAGTTGCCAGAGAGCAACTTCACCTATTTGTCATCTTATAGCAAAAGCTACGATTGATTTATGGGTTTAATTTAAGTAGGCACCAACAAATTAATATTTTTAGAAGTGAATTCAAAGCAAATTACAAAAACTTTACTGGTATGCCCAAAATAATTTCCAATAATTTGCAGCGATATCAGGGAAGTTTGTGTTCTAATTGAAGTCTACGAATTGGGTGCGTTTGAACAAAACCCTGTTTCTTTAATAATGGTTAAATAAAATCAAAAAGTAATAACTTTGTGTTTTTCCATAAATATTAAATAATTTTTCTGTAATTAAACAATATTGATACAAAATTTATTAAGCATTCAATTTTTTAAGCTAAAATTGTTCAAAAGTAAACTAGCTCTAGAACTCTAACAAAGAGGCGTGGCGACTTCAAATGTCGTGTGCACACTTCTTAGGCAAGTTCTTCATAATTTAAATTAAAATAAATAAATTAAATTAAATTTTTTTAAATGAAATTTTTTAATTTAATTAAATTAAATAAATTAAATTAATTTTTTTTAAAGCTCATATCAGCACATCGTCAACGGCGCAAGTCCTCATTTACGGTATTGAGGAAGCAACAATACTTCGAGTTCAACTTGATGCATTTTGGAGATAATAAAGCAACATTGAAATTAAAATTTGATTTTTGTTACACAGTGTTGTTGCTCTAATTTCCATAAATTGCTGTTGCGTCTTGAACAGAAATTCCCTTTTCAGGGAATTGTGCAACATTTAAATGTCAGAGAATTATGTCGAAAAACCAAAGTCTCAGCATGAAGAGATGTTGAAGCAAATACATAGGAAATAAATAAAAATATTTGAGTAAAATTGGCTGAAATGGTTTTGCATAAAATAAACAACAATATTAAATAATGAACGTGATTGGAACAATAACTCGGAGTTATTTAATAAATTGCAAGAATTTGAAGAAAAGGCTATGTTTTCAATTTTTTCAATTGTTTGAGGGTCAAGTTTTTAGAAACTTCATGTAGGTCCATATAGAACCAATCTGTTGAGAGTTGGTCTTGACAAGAAATTAAAGAATTTAAAAACTAAATTAAATTAAGTTAAGAAATTAAATTAAACCTATTTCAAGTTGCAATTATTTTTATTAAATTTTCAAGTAGTTAGAATTTTAGGATTTTCCTAGTCAGTAATTTATTTTTATGTGGCAACTGCAGATTCTTAAAAACTAGAACAATGATCGCCGAGACTGAGTGCCATGGAAGGCATTTGGTCTTCTGTCCACACTTATGCCATCTTCTCTTAACCCTTTCGCTACAGGTTTTTACTGGGGAAAGTTAAAATTTTAAATTTTACGTCTTAGGCTTCTATGTGGTTAAATTAGCAATATTCCATAAGAAATTTTTTAATTTTTATACTCGGACCCTGTATTTTAGAGTGTTTTTCTATGAGAGCAACCACATCGTTGTGGCTGTAATAATTACTTAAACATAAAACTTTTTGCGCATAACGAAAATTTGAATATTTCTTCATTTACTTCAGCCAAAATAAAAAAAATAAAGTATCTAAAATGAAAGAAAACGTCAAATTAAAAAGTTATCTCAAGTTTTCTGCTTCTTCTTCCTTTACTATGTCAAGATATACCATTAAAAAAACGTGTATACTTCTCTTCTTTAAACTTAATTATTCAGTTTGTTAATTTCGTATTTTTCCTAAAACTTCAAACTATTCTAAGGATAAAAAAAATGTATTCCTGGAACCATAGAGGGTTCAGACGTCCACAAAGTAGCATGTGTCATATGGCAACAAAATAGCGAAAGGGTTAAAAGTAGATGGATAATGTTTATTTAATGATTAAGTCTAGTAGAATCTCTCGAAAACAAGTAGTCACATAAATTTTCATTCCGAATCCTCTTAAGGTTGTCATGACTTCAAATCAGTCTTTAAATCAATTGGCTGAATGTTATGATATATAATTATACATATTATATATACCTTCTATATCTGCTCCCGAATTCTTTCAGGAGTTAAAACCTCCAAACCAAAAACATATACCTCGATGACGAGCTATGAAGTTTGAAAATTTTAAGTACAAAAGTTGTTGGGAAATTTTCGTCATTTCCGCTGCTCTCGCATCAATCAAGTTGCTGTGCACCGATGCAGATGTCTTTCAATTGTCGTTTATAGATATGGGTTTTACTAATATTTATATTTTTTCCAGATTAAATTTCATATTTCCTGTTAAAGGCAACGCGATCCAACCACCCAACCACCCATCAACCCACCAACCAACCAACCAGCTGGCAGCTGTCCAAGTTTTGGCTACACACGTTTCGACCGACTGCTGGCGGTGCAAGTGCACGCCTTATCCGCGCGTTTATCTTTTCGAGGGCGCTTTGTTCATTTAAAATGTGATTGACAGCCGCCATGAAGCGTGCGCGGTCATGTTCCAGCGCTTCAATTTGAAGTTTTATCGCACACTGCTGTTGCTGTTGTTGTTGTTGTTCTTCATGCTGGCTATTACATATTTATTTGTTATTGTTGGCTGTCCTCGTTGCTGTTGTTATTATTGTTGCATTTTGAATAATGACAGCACTGACAGTGTTATTATTACATTTTTCGTGGTTGTCATATACGAAAAGTTAAAGATGATACAACAAAAAATTTGGACAACAACTCCAAAAAAAAACACAAGACAAGTAATGAGATTCTGAGCATCGGTGCGCTGTGGCCCACACTGAATATTGAACGCGGCTGCTGGTGGTTTATTGTGCAATAATATTGTGTATGAAGCGGAAGTGAATGAACCTTTGGAGAAGCAAAGAACAAAACGGAAAAACTGCACTGCGACGTTATTGAACTGGGCTGGCTTTGATGCTTTCATTAGTTGTTCAGGCCGTTGGCATTCGTTGGTAATGTGGCCAATAGTAGTGGGCTGCAATGTTCAGAATTTGTTTTTGTGTATGCAAAACCAATAAAATGGCCTTTCTGTATGAAGCATAAAGGCCAGAAAGCGATTATGTGTTTGTTGGCCTAAGGATATGCCGGGCAAGGATTTGAGCAGAATTTCTTTGCGTTTATCACAAAGGAAAATTGCTAAGCTGGAAGTGCTCTCAATTCCAACCATAGATCAAATAGCATAAAAGGCCAGCGAACTGAAAAACATCCGAAAAATGTGCACAAATGGAAAACACACATACAAATCAACACATACATACATATATAAGTATGTATGTGGTGATGTCAAATGGAGCGCAAAGACGCAGGAGCAGGTGAGGTGAAGAGCAAATATGGTGAAAACGTAACGGAAGTGATGAAGGCTGAAATGACTTCCGCAAAGCGAGATGCCCGACTGCGTGTGTCGGCGGCAGAAACCGATAGAACGATCTCATGGTTAACCCTTTCGCTACAGGTTTTTACTGGGGAAAGTTAAAATTTGTATACTCGGACCCTGTATTTTAGAGTGTTTTTCTATGAGAGCAACCACATCGTTGTGGCTGTAATAATTACTTAAACATAAAACTTTTTACGCATAACGAAAATTTGAATAGTTCTTCATTTACTTCAGCCAAAATTAAAAAAAAGTATCCAAATTGAAAGAAAACGTCAAATTAAAAAGTTATCTAAAGTTGTCTGCTTCTTCTTCCTTTACTATTTCAAGATATACCATTAAAAAAACGTGTATACTTCTCTTCTTTAAACTTAAATATTCAGTTTATTAATTTTGTATTTTTCCTAAAACTTCAAACTATTCTAGAGACCAGCAAAAAAATGTATTCTTGCAACCATAGAGGATGCAGACGTCCACAAAGTAGCATGTTTCCATATGGCAACAAAAAAGTGAAAGGGTTAAGAGAAAGGACACAGGTTCGCAGTCAGGGCTTACAATGCGAGTTTGTGTAACAGTTTTTTTTACAAACCGCGCGGAGCTTCAAGTAATTGAATGTTTTAAATAAATTTCAATTACATGTTTGTTATTGTATTGAATGTTTTATCTTAATTACAACTTTATTATTCGTAAAGTTGAGTGTTTTAATTTAGTTGAAGTACATTTCTTTGATTAATTTTAAGATACAATAAAATAAAATTGAATAAAATAAAATAAAATGAATTAAATTAAAATAAAATAAAATAAATAAAATACAATAAAATAAAATAAAATAAAATAAAATAAAATAAAATAAAATAAAATAAAATAAAATAAAATAAAATATAATATAATAAAATAAAATAAAATAAAATAAAATAAAATAAAATAAAATAAAATAAAATAAAATAAAATAAAATAAAATAAAATAAAATAAAATAAAATAAAATAAAATACAATAAAATAAAACAAAATAAAATACAGTAAAATAAAATAAAATACAATAAAAAAAATAAAATCAAATAAAATAAAATCAAATAAAATAAAATAATAAAATAAAATAAAATAAAATAAAATAAAATAAAATAAAATAAAATAAAATAAAATAAAATAAAATAAAATAAAATAAAATACAATAAAATAAAACAAAATAAAATACAGTAAAATAAAATAAAATACAATAAAAAAAATAAAATCAAATAAAATAAAATCAAATAAAATAAAATAATAAAATAAAATAAAATAAAATAAAATAAAATAAAATAAAATAAAATAAAATAAAATAAAAGAAAAGAAAAGAAAATAAAATAAATTAAAATAAAATAAAATAAAATAAAATAAAAGAAAATAAAAGAAAATTAAATAAAATAAAAGAAAGTAAAAGAAATTAAAATAAATAATAAAATAAAATAAAAATAAAAATAAAAATGAAAATAAAATAAAAAATCTCATTAAGAGCCTCCACTTTGAGGCTCTTAATAAGATTCCCAAGAGAATGTGGATGGATATCAGTGCAGTTCCTAGTTATTCTCGATAGTTACGAGTAAGCAGATATAAGTTTTTTCCTGCACATGAAAATCCTAGTTATTCTAGATAATACACGAGTAGGCGGAGATAAGTTTTTTCTGTGGCGAGGATACTAAGATTGATGGATATTTCCTGAAAAACTGTGTAGAGAATTCCTAGATAATCTAAATAATACCTGAGGCTTACAGGCAAATTTCATCTACAAGTATTGTGAGGAGAGATTCCCATTGTTTAAAACTTTTAAAATTTATATTAATGAGTACAAAGTTAGGTTAGGTTAAAGTGACAGCCTACTTCTGAAAAGATTTCTTAAGCAAAAACGAATGATTTTTGTCATTCGCCAATGGGAAGACGCCTACGAGTATAGTAAAGTCTTACAAATTTATTAAATACTCAAGTTTTAAATAGATCAGAAAATCTTTAAAATATTTTTTCACTTTCGACGCACCTGTCCAACAACCTGTAGTTGTGGTTCGCACAGTTGAGCTGAGACAGCGTTTGGTTGTCGCATAAATATAGTGCAATAACAAAAACAAAAGGCTGAGGCTAAAGGCGAAACATTCCGCCCGGCCGCTAGTCTGCATGACGGAAGCATAAATGACAGCAGGAAATCTGGACTAATGCAGGAAATATTCACATTCGATATGCATGCAGAGTGCCAGTGTGTTGGCATGCGGTCGATTCGAGCGACAGGACATTGACCAACACAGCGCTCTGTGCGTGCACAAAGGATGTATTGCCCAAGGCTATCAGCTATCAGTTAAAAAAGGAAGCTGCTGCTCGGTAGAGGAAAACACGCTGTGGAGCCAGAAAGCAAAACATGCTCAACACGCTGGCACTGGCGACAGCAAAGGTGGAAGCGGAAAAATCGATTTGACGCCCACACACGCGCAGTGCCTGACCGCAGTGGCTGCGCGGCATCGACAGACGACAGGAGACAGACAACACGTAGGCAGCGACTGCCAGAATGTTTTAGCCAGATTTTTACAAATTTATTTCATGCATTTGTGCCGAGTTGGCGTCTTACCTGCGAAAAGGTGGCGGCACCTTTGCGGTTGCGGCTGGCAACACTGTCGTTGGTGCTGTTGCGAAAAATTTCAATACAATTTTTGTTTATATGGTTTTTAGAGTTGCGATTTACACCAAAGAGCGGCGTTATGTGTTAGCTGTTGTTGTTGTTTTTGGTATGCGCACGCGCACTGTTACACTTTTGCGGCACTTGAACTCTCAACACGACACGCGCTCACAACAGTCGACGGCTGGCACAAGGATACACTCTGAATATTGCTTGTTGTTGTTGCTGTTATTTTTTACTCAACGACTCACGGATGCGCTCCTGCGTCAGGATGCTGCGTCGGCGCTGATTATTTTTCTGTTTAAGTTTTATGTTGTTGTATTTATTAATGGTGTTGATGTGTTGTTGTTGGTATCTTTTATTGCAATCTGCACCTGAAGTAGCGCTGAGCCAAGCAGAGTTGTCAGTTCTTTGGGAAGCAACACACGCACATTTACGCACCGCGGCCCGTTATTCGAAAGCAGTGCCGAAAGCGCCAAACGCCAAACCAAACCAAATCGAACGATCGAAAAATGTCGAAAAATGCCAAAAAATTGACTTCAATCAGTTCAGCACGCTAAAGCCAAACTGAATCCATTCAATTCCAGCGCAGACGATAAACAGTGGAATCGCAACGCGCCGTGCGGATGGAGTGTGAGTGGCATTGTGTGAGCAGTGTTGGGCGATTCACATGCGTTGTCTACATGCGAGTGTAGACAATGTGCAAACTGAAACTGAACAAATAGAATTTAAGGAAAATTTGACAGGTGTCCGAGGGTACTTCATGAGCAAACAATTTTACACAGATTGGAACAATGCGTTCCAAATGGAATGTATGTATGTATGTAATTTAAAAGTTTCTCTGGTGTCGAAAAGTAAAAGTAGGAGGGCAATCAAAAAACAAAAATTATTAAATTCTTCTAAATAATTAATTAATTTTTTTTAGTATATATTTTGGTTCAAAAAGGATTCCATGGAAGAAATATTTCCTCCATGCCTGTTTATGGGCTTAAATGATGTGACATATTAACATCTATGGCAGGCAGTGGCGGACTCAGGGCAGTTGGGGGGTTGAAACCCCCCCAAATATTAGGGTCGACTTAAAAACTATATACAAATTAAAAGGCATTTTTATGGCATTTTATAAATATTAAATATACTTATATAAAATAAATGTATATAAATTATAAATATAAATAATTATATAAACCATGAATTACTTTTTGAAACATCCCCCAAAATATTTTTCTGAATCCGCCGCTGATGGTAGGAATTTTTGTTGTTATTCACAGAATTGGCTACAATTTTACTTAAAACTTAATAAACTAGGTCAACAAATTTTGTAGTTTTATTTTACCAAACGCACAATTTTCACAATTCTGAATGATAGATAGATAGAATGTTTCTTTTCCTTATTTTTACAACAGTTCTGACCAAACCTTTCGCCTTTAAAACTACATACAAATTAAAAGGCATTTTATGACATTTTATGAATATTGAAGAATTACTTTTTGAAACCCCCAAAATAAAAAAAAATAAAAAGATAAAAAATTCTGAATCCGCCCCTGATGGTAGGAATTATTGTTGTTATTCACAGAATTTGCTACAATTTATTTAAAACTTAATAAACTACGTGAACAAATTTTGTAGTTTTATTTTGCCAAACGCACAATTTTCACCCGTGCCCGTTTTAGACAGAATGATTCTTTTCCTTATTTTGACAAAAGGTCTGAGTGTGACAATTTGATTATAAAGTAATCGTTTACAATTGGAATGTTTGAAATGCCTTTCAGAATCAATACAACTGCGAATTGAAAACAAAAACGAACACTTTAGTTTTGACAAAGATCGAAAAACATTGTCATTGTGTTCATGAATTTGCCTTGGTTGGAACAATTCCAAAATAAATTTGTATTTCGGAATTTAAAGACGGTTTAAGCTGATCGGAAATCCAGACCCACCCGACACTAACATTAAGAAATCATTCTTTCGACAGGTTCCTCAGGAAGTAATGTGAATTCTCTTAGAGTGAACTAAAGGCCTACAATAGGGTTCCAACCCTGTTTGGCAAATAGAAAGTGTAAGATATATGAAAAGTTATGCATATCACAAACACACACTTTGTGTCTGTTCAGGCCAACACTGTTTGCCAATCATTGAGCGCGCCGGCTCGCTGAGTGCATTCGAGTCCACTGCTGACCGAAACAACGCTCACTCCACTGCAATTGAGTGTGAAATTTGTCTCTAATTAAATTCGTTTCGTCTATTCGATTGGTTAGAGTGCGTTCGGTAGTGATTCCAGGAATGGAATTAACACTGACGACAAAGTTGTGTGCGCAATTTTTTTTGTAATTTATTACACTGTTGTCTGCATGCCGCAATATTTTGTTTGTCTGGCAACTTTATCAGCTGCCCAATTGCCCTGTTGCGGGTGTCGGCCGACGCTGCAGTTTTCTCACATTTCGTCCATTACATTTTCGGTTTTGTAAATTGTAATGATTGATGGTGGAATTGACTGGCCGGTTGGCTGTTTCGCTACTTGCCGCGGCCGCTTGGATGGATGCATGTCAGCGCAGATAAGCAACCAACTGGCATATTTACTGATAGTGTTGAATTTTTTGCTTTGCGCATTTGTTGTTCAGTTTTATTTATTTATTTTTTTATGATTTATTTCTGGCTTTACTTGCCCTCTGTTTACATGCGATGGTGGCGTTTTATTTGCTTCGTGACTATTTCGTCGATGGGATTTATTTTTAGTTGGCTGTGTTGATAAGGTTGAGAGTTTAAGTATTTGCTATGGGTTCGACAGGCGGAAAGGCCACTAATGGGCAGCTGCATGTGATTTCTGTATATAAACACATATGGTGATGTATTTTTTATGTAAATTTGTATTTAAAAAAGCGCTCATCATAAGCGCTGAAATGGTTATGTTTTGGTTCAATCTAATCTGAAATTTTTCTCTATGGGATGTGTGTTTTGATTTTTATTGTGATATGGTCAATGAACTCGAAACATGATTTTTGATTATTGTTAGATCGGGACTAGGAATGATTTGAGGAAATTAATAGGCGCAGTCCATACAACCGCGGCATAAAATTAGAAGGCGTGGTCTGTTCTGCCAGTTTTTCTTAAACTTTTGTAGTTTGGCAATGCCTGAGACTTAATTTGCAATTTTCGTCATTTTTCGTAAGCAATAGCCACACGTCTGTTTTTAGATTTTACATTTAATCAGTTACGTCAACATTGATAATTGCAAAGAGTAACAGAAATTGTATAAAGACTCTTAAGTTTTGCAATAAAAATTATAATAATTAAAATTAAAAAATTAATTAATATTAATTAATTAAAAATTAAAATTATAATAATTAAAATTAAAAATTAATTAAAATTAATTAATTAAAAATTAAAATTATAATAATTAAAATTATAATAATAGATAATAGTATCTATGTGTTGCACTTGTGCAGTTTTTTTTTCATTTTTCATGCTGATTGCATACTTTGAGAGACAAATAAAATATATTTTGTTGAAAAATAGGTGTTTCGACCACTTTTCAAAATGAATTATTTTCTAAGATCGGAAGATATCGGAGAATTTAATTACCTGATTCGACAAAGAAGGAATGCTTTTTAAAATAAAAAAAAAAATTCAAGAACATATTTTCCATTATTTTATGATATTTTCCTCTAAATTTTGTCAATTTTCAGGTATTTAATTTTGAAAAATATTTTAAATTAAATGTGAAGTAGAAGCCTCAACGTGGCAAATTTTGAAAAAACATTAAAAGCAAAAATGCCCATATCAACTCTTAATCTATATTAAGTTTAAGTAATCTATATTGAGTTTTAGTAACTTCTTGCTAACCATGAATTTTTACGATTTTTTTTAGTCAATAGACTAGGTTAGGTTATGGTGGCTGCCTCTATAAAAGACACACTCGGAGGGCTATTACACTACTCGACAAAAAATGGGTTCATCGCGTGCTCCTAAAAACAAAAGTATTTTTAGACTAATCTTCGGCTGCTGAACACGAAACTGAAAATCAAAAAATTTTATTAAGAAGCGTTTTCGAAAAATCTTCGAAAAACACGTTTTTTCCCTCTTATTTCAGTTATGAGCACATATCTCGTAAACCAACCATCCGACTAACACAAGTGGGCCGTCGTTCAGAAGGCAATTAACTAACCTTTCCCTTTACCCATATCTTCATCATTGCACAATCGCAAATATTTAAAAAAATTTTTAAAATGTGTATATCCTTAAAATTTTAAAGTCCTTTAAGAAGGTTTTTGGGTCAAAAAATGAAGAATTGACTATGCCAGGATATTATAAATGACTTCTAGTTTTACGTCTATATCAACATTTGGATGGGTCTCGGAAAAATAAAAAATTTTTTCGCACGGTGTAATAAATGTAAAGTTGGTGTTTTCACTCCGTGCATCATAACTATGTTATTTTTCTTTCAATTCTATTGATGTTAGGCTTAATATTTGCTCAAATAATATATCTTTCATCTGAGATTTTAAAACCAGAGGAGATCATTTATTTTATCTATAAAAAAACGATTCGAAAATGTATAATTTTTGAAAATGGTCGAAAAATTCACTTTTTTACAACTTTCATCGTCAGTATCTTACCCAAATCTCATCTGATTTGGACAATCGATATATCGTTGGAAAGGTTAGTTAATTGCCTTCTTGTGTTAGTCGGATGGTTGGTTTACGAGATATGTGCTCATAACTGAAATAAGAGGGGAAAAACGTGTTTTTCGAAGATTTTTCGAAAACGCTTCTTAAGAAAATTTTTTGATTTTCAGTTTCGTGTTCAGCAGCCGAAGATTAGTCTAAAAAATACTTTTATTTTTAGGAGCATTTTTCGTGTCGAGTAGTATTATGAGGCCCATTCTGATACCACATATTTTCACCCGTTTTTTTAGACTAAAAAACACAAAAAACATGTGTTTGAATTCTTTTGTAAAAAAAGTTTAGAATTTGAGCACACACACTAATTAATTTTTTGCACAGCTTCTTTTTGAGTTTTCTTAGTTGGAGTTTTTCCTTTCAAATGACATCAAAATCGTGAAATTCTGGGACTATAAATTGTTTGAATTTTGTCTATGGAACGAATCACTGTCAATCATTTTCAAATGACATCACTTGTCTATGGAACGAATCAGTGTGCAGGTATTCGATTGCAGGTTCAGCTGTTTAAAGAAACGAAACGCGGTTTTAGAATACGTATCAATGTATTTGCAATTCGAATTTTCGACCCACGTTTTTTGTATTTGAACACTTGGGAAAGAAGTTACTTCTGAACAAATAAAAAATGTGCATTCCAGATAGAAAAAATGTGTTGACATAATTCAATTACAGTTTAAAGTTGACACATATTTCACAAAACTAAGTGGGAACTGTCAATTCACACATAGATGGGTTCCATGATGCAATAAACAAGGTGGTGTAAGCTCGTGACAGTTTCCTCGATTTTGGCAGTTCATGCTCCCTTGAAAAAAACATTGTTGCTTCTTTTAAAAAATACCTTTTTTTCCTTAGCAAAAAAAAATAGCGTAGTCAAGAAATAGTACTTTCCAGCAGAAAACATAACGAACAACATTGTCTCTGATTTGAATTTTATCACCTCAGAAAACAAATGGCGTATGTTCAATTTGATTCAATGGAACATAAGGCATCCGTTTTCTCAGCCAAAGATGTACATATTAACATATGTTTCAAAATACAGTTATTTTCAAACAAATATATTGTGCTCGTTTTTCTTTGATTGTGTTTTTTAAATTTGCGATGCCGAAATCCAGCTGCAGTTTGTGCCATCGAACTTGGACACACGAAAATGTGTCCCTGTTTCATGTGCCGCAGAATCCAGTTACGAGGGAAAAATGGAGCAAGGCTTGTGGAGTGAACTTCATTCCCACCGCGAAGGTGTGTGCTCTTCATTTTTCAACGCAGGACTTTTGCTCTGAGCCAGGCGAGAAGAAACGGCGGTTGAGAAAAAACGCTATCTCAATGGCAATAGATTGCCTTGATTCTTGGGATGAGTGTGCCGAAACTTCTCGCACCCAAGACGGCTCCACGCAAACAGAGTAAGCCCAATAAAAACTTGAATGGTATTGAAATGTTTATGTTAGCGTATTACCTTTGCAGTCCATTTACCGAAAGTGCATTGCAACTCGAAAACGAGCGATTGCGCAAGACAGTGCAATTACTGCAAAATGAAAATGAAAAGCTGCGAGCTCAAGTTAGCGAACTTGATGCACTTCGCGAGAGCATGTGTTCAATTTTTACTGAGGGGCAGATCAGAAAATTGAAACGCCCATCAGCAAAAATACATTGGACAGAAGCAGATATTTCGTGGGCCATTACTCTGCACGCTGCTGGTCCCAGAGCGTATAACCATTTGTACTGCAAAGGCTTCCCACTGCCGTGCGAGTCAACGATTGCAAAATGGGCTCAAAAACTGCAATTCAGGGAGGGGATTCTCCATTTTATAATTGATGCAATGGAGAATCACGAACATCCTTCACTGTCCGACCGGCTTTGCGTCCTTGCTTTCGACGAAATGAAAGTGGCGTCCGTGTATGAACACGACCCACTTACAGATAGCGTAAAACAGCCAAGCAATTACGTGCAAGTGGCTATAGTACGGATTGGAGTACATATTGACCCATCGCTTGAACCAGGATATTGTCGAGCATTTTTTTGGAGCAATGCGTTCAAAGGGCGGTCTGTATGACAATCCAAGTCCGATGCATTTTAAATACAGACTTCGGAAGTACTTACTAGGTATGTGAACTACACAATATATAAGTACTCGTATATAGTAACTATGTTAGTTCTTATTTCCCTTTCAATAATCGATAGCACGCAATACGGAAATTTTGGGCTCGGCAGGAAATGTGCAACTTGACGACACGACATGGCTTCAATTAGAAAAAGTCACAGGAGACACCGTAGAGGACTTTTTATGCGAAAAAGACGAGGCAGTGGTTGACATTCCCATGGAGCTGTTTGAGGACTGGGACTACAACGACGAGTCCAACCTCGACTCATTACATGAGGACGCTTTGGAGTATGTAGCTGGCTACATCATACGAAAGCTAAAGCTGAACCAATACGAGTCCACCGAGTCTACCTACACATGGGTTACAGCGTTATCGAGAGGCGGCCTTAAAAAGCCCAGCAGCGACTTTTTGAACCAAATTAAGTTGCTGGAAAATGCGTTTGTAAAACTGAACGGAACTCAAATAGTGGCCACTGAGCACTTCACAAAGAAGCTGCTCGAAATGAGTACCACTAATGACTTGCCAGAAAGCGTAAAGAAGCTTTTCTTCAAATGCCGGATGCACTTCCGCATAAAGTATCTGAACAAGATGCTAAGAAGCAAACACAGATAAAGAGTTTTCTGGGGTCAGGTGCAGTATAATAGACGTGCGCGAGTATTTACTAATAAATTTGGGTTTTTTGATAAATTTTTCCCAATTAAAGAACGTGTGTTTTATTTGACCGCTGCAGCTTCAACTTCTATCTGGCCGGAATGTCTAGTAGCTATAGGTTCAAGCTCTAAGATCATTTCCTTGATCATTGGAAGTTGACTTCAATCACTCCAATTTTTAAATGTGGTAATAAAAGTGATGTTAGTAATTGCAGACCCATCTCTAAGAGCCTATTTACACGAAGGCTTTTCCCCCCTGCGTTTTTTTCAATTCTCTTTTGAAGTTGCTGCGTAAATATTTATGCATTTACATGAAGACTTTTTACTTGCAACTTTTCTTGACTTTTTTCTTTTTTTCTTTCATTCACATTTTCGCGTAGTTTTTGATATTTTCATTATTAAAAGAAAAATGGATTTAAACAAAGAAGAAATTATTCCAAATATTTTAGAAGTCACTGAAATGGCTATTAACTACTCAAATTTAAATAATAGGGAAGATGTAAATATAATTGTTAGCAAAACGTCCGGCCGGTTTGAAATTTGAAGAAATGTGCGAAAAAGAGCAAAGCAAATGTCAAAAAAACCCCTGGAATTCGCTGACCGTGCGTGGTTGCCTACCCCGCTGACTTCTAACCACTTCTGGCCAACAAACTCGTCACGCATGACTTTTAACGCAGGGGGAAATGTGGTGGACAGAAGAGTCAGTAGCTCGTAGGGAATAATTTTGATTCAATATTTTCAGATTATCGCTTAAAAAAACATTTTTAAGACTGTTTCCGGTTGTAATAACGCACACCCAGTGTATTTACATTAGTATAAAATAAGTACTAAATTATTAGCGCCATCTAGTGAAAAAGCTCAAAATAATTCCCCTTTTCCACTCCCTTTAAATGCAGCCACTAAACAAGGGAGTGTCAAAAGCGACCTGTCAATATTTACACCACCTTGTTTATTTCATCATGGATGGGTTCGTCATTTTAAATATTAGAGCCTTTTCAAGAACCTTTTTCTCAAACTAAAATAGTACTGAAATTGTCGTTAAAATTATTGTATATATTTTACAATAACTTACTTGTGCCTGAATTCAAAAACAAACATCAACTTGTTCAGTTCTAGTGCTTATTTATTTAAATAGATTTTTTATACAAAGCGTAAGTATGTGAAGTATGATTTCAAATTATAAAAATTGTTAATTAGAAGCTAAAATGTCTATTTGGGTTTTTTGAAAACAAAAATCAACAATAAATTTATTATTTCACAGGAGAATAAGCATCGCTTAGTCCTTCGACTTCGACTCGCATGTTAGTGAAATCTTTGATGATAAGAATTGAAATTTAATTATTTACCAAAAATCAATTTGCTGTAAGGTTAATAAGAGTTCATAGTTATTGACTGGTAATTATAATAATTTATTTGACCAGGGATCTTCTGCTTTGTTTTGAGTGAAACTCAGCTCGAGTGCTCAAGTCATGTTTGAGAACCACTCACCGGCTCTGGCACAGCGTTTCGCATTTCTAGACCCGATTCAAGTGATAATGATGACAATGAGAGCTGAGAAGACATTCGTCCATGCTGGAGGCAACCAAGAAATGCGCAGTCAAAAACAAGTTTTTTGCAATGCTGGCCAGAGTCATTGAAGTCGTGGAACACATTGAATACTGCAGCATTTACAGAGAGTAGAATGTACTCCACACTTTATGTTTTGTTTATTGACGAGCATATAGAAAACCGATAAAGATTTTCGGAGAAAAAGTTAACGCTGAGATGGAAGTAAAAGTTGGATGCTGGAGATTGCTGAGCGTTGAACGATGCTGACGAGCACAAACACAGACCGAGTGATGCCGTGCGAGCGGCGAGAATGTGTAAGCACTTTTGCGTAGCGAGAGCGAACAAATGAGTGGAAGTCGGCGTCGTCTGGCAAAGTGTCTGAGCAGCGCCTTTGCCACTTGCCTGGCCTGGTCGTTGTCGTTGTTGCATTCGTATTTGCTGCCTGATTAATGCACACAATCAGCAATCAGCGCCGGCTGCTGCTTGAAATCGAGCTGCCCGGCTGCAGCGCCAGTTTGTGTTGTTGTTGTTGTTTATGGCCAGTTGCAAGCAGGCAAACACGCAGTGGCGAGTCTTCGGACTGCCTGCTTGGCGCGACTGGCGCAGTTGTCCCGTCTGGCTGTGCTTCTGCCGTTCGGTTTGTGTTTGTTTATTTTGATTTCGTTTCTACTTATTTCCTCACATTCGCGCTGCCGCATTGTGGCGGCTGCGACTCGTAACTGCAGCCGCACCACTGACAACATGTTGTTTTTTACTGACTCGTGTTTGTTGTTGTTGTTATTTTTGGGCCAATTTCAGTTGGTTCAGCATGGTGTCGATGCTGTTTGTGTTGGCCTACGTTTTCCACTAAGAATTATTGAGGAAATTTGCAGTTGGATGAAAATGTTGGCCGAACGCTGTGGACGCTTCATTAGAAACGCAAAGTAAACACAAGTCAAGCGAATAATGTAGCAGCCGCATCGCTGTCGCCTTCCTTAGCTGATTTTCGTTGGTATGTATGTATTTCTGTACAAAATGCTGGCAGCTGGAGAGCGTTTCGTGGCTGCAAGTCTCTTCCCACTCTCGCAGTTATTGCTTGTTGTGGTTAATGTTGTATTTCTTGTTGGTCGATTTGCGATGCGATTCGCTGACATGCGCAGTTGTGGCGCGCAGCATCGTGTTTCCAGTTGCTGTTGCTGTCGTCGTGGCCGTGTGCGGGTCCATTTGCATTTCTGGGCTCCAGCAAATGGTACACAATTTCGGTTGTCATTTGCTCGTTGTGTGCGGTTCTTGGTATTTCTTGCCGTTCTTGTTGTTGCTCAATGGAGAGCAGCAGCTGGACACGGAAGCGTTGCCAGTCGTGCAATCGCTCTGTACGTGGGAAATATTTACAATGAAAATCTTTCTGTCGCCCTGCATTTGTTTATGTATTTAAATTTTCGGCGTTGTTTATATGTGCAATATTGAGCTAATATTTGGTAATAAATCGAGTGTGGAGTAGGGGGAGCAGCGGTAACCGAGTGGGTGGTGTGTGCCGCAGCACAGAAGTTTCAAAAATCGACATACATGTATGTGTGTCTCTAGCGGAAGATTGAATGCCTGAGGCCAAGTTATTGAAGTTGGATTGGGCTCGTGTCCATTAAATCTCCATTGGGACTTGAAGTGCCTTTAGTGCCCATTACATTTCCATTGGGACTTTAAGTTTAAATAAGCACAACACTACAAAAGTGACACAACTCAAAATTTTTAAGTTTTTAGGAAACGCAAAAAACTGTTTTTGTCTGAATAAACATTTTTTTAAAATAACGTATAGAACGTTTAGTAGAAAATCTCTACAGATTATGCTTTAGGAAAAGTTAAAGTTACAAAGATTTTTTTTATTTTACACTAGAAAATCCAAAATTTTGAGTTGTGACTTTTTCAATGATATTTTAATTCAATAATTACCGAATTATTTTAAGTTATGTCACTTTTGCTGAATTTAATAATTATAAATGACAGTTAAAAAGTTGAAAGACAAATTTTGAAAATTCGAAATTCATTTTTTTATTTGAAAACATACACTAAAATTGTCACAACTTTACTTAAAATGAACTTCAACAAAAATTTATTTCGTCAAAAGTGTCACAATTTGAATTAGGACTCTTTTGCATTGAGCTGCAGCGATCAAATAGCATCAAACTTCTCGACATGAAGAGATTCTTAACTGTATTTTGGCAACAGTTAACAACAACAAAATATACTGAGCTTTTGCTTATTGGTAGATAGATGCATTGCGCACAAATTAAAAATTTTTAGTTGTGTCACTTTTGAAGTGGGTGTGCGATATGTACATTTATGATGAAAATGAATCAAACATAGGAATAAAACTTACTGAAAATAATGGGACTTTTTAACCTTTTTCTGAAATCATAACAATTATGAAAAATATTGATGGGTTTCTTTTTAAAAACTACTACTACTACTTTATTTGACTTGCAGAAGAAGTCTGGAGAGTTGAAAAGGTACAACTCTCCAGACTTCTTCTGCTACTTTTACTTCCACAAATTTCAAATTCGTTTCACTGTACTTAGCCACATCATTCATTCAAACAACATGACATCATTCGTGCGAAAGCCAACTGAACTACTTGAACTGCGAATCTCTGAGCTTTCATATGCTTCACTTATTATCGAGTTACGTTAAGAGATCTTATAATGTGAATTAATGAATTGCAGCATTTGAATTTCTACATAAACTATGATACTTGCTGCAATAGACATTTTTTCAGAGGTAATTTCATTTCATAAAATAGATTTTTACATTTTGTCCGACATCAGAAAATTATTGAAATTATCCAAACATCACGTTGCTTTATGGAATTTTAAAGCAAACTCTTAGGAATGTATAATGAACTAAGCCGAAGACTACCATGAGACATGCAGCTAAAAGTTTTAGTGGAGCAAAGAAAATACTGAAAATAACGCTAAAGTATCAATTGGAATCACCTGAGTGGTAAAAACAAGTAAGAAAACAAGTAAAGTTTACGAGCAAAAATGCCATTCAGAAATAATAGACAACTATTCCCATCCACTCAATGGGATGCGTGCACATGGCCGGTTTACAAAACACCTGAGGATGCCGCAAATTTAAATCAAACATAAAAATTGTTAATATAAAAATTGAATTAAATCGATATAAATACGTAAATATGTATATGTATGTATGCATTTTAACATACACTATGAAAGAAGTTATAAAATAATATAGAACAATATTTTTGAAAACCAATTTTGATTTTGAATTTTAGGTTCAGTTTCAACTGGTGTTAACATATTTGAGAATTTTCATATCATATAAAACAATTATAGATATCTTTTAAATTAATGCAGTACAAATCTATATACATATAACTGTTTGTTCTGACTGACCGCATGATTGACTGAGTGATTCAACATTGCCCAGTTTGAACCGCTGAAGCTACAACCTGAAATTTAAAATTTGGAGTCTAAAGGGGCAAAACATGGGTTAAGGTGTTGTATGAAGAGAGGTGATTTAACCGTAGACCTATGTTGGGTCGTTTTCGACCAAATTTTTGTTTGGTACTTCTAATATTTTTTTAATTTGTTATTATTTTTAGCTGATTTTGCATGACTTTCTTACTTGGAAATAGAAATCAAACCGTTTTATGTTTTTTAAAATTAAGTTGACTTACCATTTTTTGTAATTTGTGTGTGTGATTTTAAACTGGGTCGTTTTCGACCCTTTTTTAACATAGGTCTACGGTTAATGAGCCTTTTGATTACAAACTTGGTGAAAATACTTCAAATAAAAAAAATCCAATATGAATTTAAAATTTTTTTTAAATCAAAATTTTAATGAGGTCACAATGGGTTAAGATTCATATACGAGAAGACATGAATCGTTGGGTTGACTTCAAAATTGGCGAAAGCACTTGAAATAAAAAATAATAAAATAAGGAAATAAAAAAGTAATAATAAAATGTTTTAAATTGTTTTGCGAAAACAAAGTTTGAAGGGTAAACAATGGATTAAAGGTTTGTATGGAGAAACTTATTATTTATTATTATTATTATTTATGGAGAAACTGTAGCAAAGTACGAATTAATGAACGTATTGACTTCAAGCTTTGTAAATGTACTCTTAATGAGAAATAATTCCATACGAGTTTTTCACTTTTTTGAAAATCAATATCCGACGGTGAGTTCAAAATCGAAAATTTAGTAAAAAGGAGACAATTTTCCTCTTTCATTTGATATCCATATCTTTATCATTGCACTACCGCAAATATAAAAAAAAATATTTAAAATGTGTATGTCCTAAAAATGTAAAGTCCTTTAAAAAGGACTGGGTCAGAAAATGAAAAACTGACTATGCCAGGATACTATAAATGGCCTCTAGTTTCACGTCTATATCAAAATTTGGATGGGTCTCGGCAAAAAAAAAATTGTTTCGCATGGTGTAATAAATGTAAAGTTGGAGTTTTCACTCAATGCATCATAACTTTGTCAATTTTCTTTCAATTCTATTGATGTTAGGCTTAATATTTGCTGAAATAATATATCTTTCATCTTAGATTTTAAAACCAGAGGAGACAATTTATTGTATCTATAAAAAAATATTTGAAAATTTATGATTTTTTTAATTGGTCGAAAAATTCACTTTTTTACAACTTTCACCGCCAGTAACTTCCCCAAATCTCATCTGATTTGGACAATCTGTATATCGCTGGAAAGGCTAAGGTATTATTTTCTGATCGACTAACAGTTTGTGTTAGTCGGATGATTCGTTTACGAGATATGTGCTCATAACTGAAACAACAGGGAAAAAACTGGTTTTTCGAAGATTTTTCGAAAACGCTTCTTAAAAAAATTTTTTGATTTTCAGTTTCGTGTGCAGCGGCCCAAGATTAGTCTAGAAAACACTTTTATTTTTAGGTGAATTTTTCGTGTCGAGAAGTGTTATCTATCGAAGAATATTTCAAATCAACACCTACAGTAGAGGTAAATTATATATTGGATCATCTTTTGAAAAAAATTTAAGAGTTCATGAATCATTGGTTAGTGCATTGAGCTGGAAGTTTAAGGGCCATGGGTGGTCTTCTTAAAAAAATTGCAAATCTCTGAGAGTATAAAAAATGTCTATAAGAAAGCTTCCAGCTCATCGTTCGAAATCACCATAAAATAGTAGTAGTAGTATTTTATTTATTTATTTATTTATTGTACTTTAGCCAAATATACATTAAGACTTACTGACTAAGAGATATTAATTATAACGATGATCTTAATTTAATGAAGACGTCGTTTTTAGGCAGAGCGACATCGAGTTTCGCGAGGTCGTTTAGCTCCGACAGGGCTCGCGCGAGCGGAGCCTGCCGAACGTTCGACCGACAAAAAGCAATTGCAAAAGTGTTTGTATGCCGCAAGTTCCGGACTGGACCACTAAATCCGATCCTATAGAGAAGAGCAGGGCAATCAATTTCTCCATATAGTAGGTTCAGCACGAAGGAACAAGCCAAAAAAGTTCGCCTCGAGTGCAGAGACTTGAGGTTCAGTAGTAGTAGTAGTAGTAGTAAGATTTCATAAAGCATTGGTTCGTGCATTGAGCTGGAAGTCTAAGAGTCATGGGTGATCTTTTGTTCGGTGGCCCTCTTCGTCAAAAAATTGCAAATCTCTGAGAGTATAAAAATTATCTATAAAAAAACTTCCAGCTTCCAACTCATCGTTCGAAATCGTCATAAAATAGTAGTAGTAGTAGTCCATTGATATGCAACACTGAGTTGAAGAAAGTTAGATCTCATTCTCGGACTGTTGTAAACTCAAGGCAAATCTTAGATATCGATGGAGTTTAAATCGAATTTTATATTATTTAGCATCGTATTATTGTCTTCAAGCTAACCGCTGAAAAGTTTAGTTAGTTCTAAATCAAACTTTCAAGTATGTTATTTCTAAGTTCAGATTAGCTGTGAGCTGAAATTTATTATTTCATTTTAGATGTTCTTTAGGCATTTTATAGTCCCAATTCTAAGTAATGTTGAATACACATTGGCCAAAATGTTGGAATTTATGCTGAACTTGGCTTAATAGGACTCATCGAAAATAGTTTCATAGTGTTTTTGAATTTGGGCGCTCGCTGCTTCGCTGCTGGATCCGCCACTGTACAGTCGCATATGCACACATCAGTCTCAGACAGGTGTTCCCAGCAGACGGAAAGACAGACAAACAGACAGACAGCTATAAATGCAAATTGACAGACAGACAGACTGAGAGCCAAACGGACCGAGTTGTGGCGCGAAAGTGAGTGCCATCGCAAATGCATTTACTTGTATTCGCTACCTTCTTATGCGCCACGCTTGGATGCAGTGCGGCATTGGCTGTGTCTGGTGCGGCCAAATGCTTCGGAGCGAGCAAATTTCACAATGTTATTGAATTTCAATTGAATTTGATTGTTTTATGGTTGCGACGCTCCCGTCCCGTCATGCCGTACGTCCTCGGCGTCCTTCGTTCGCATATTAGAGTCGCCATTTGCATATTTTGCCGAGTGGCGCACGTGTGAATGTGACAGCGGCATGGACTCGTAGCGGCTTTGGCGACAATTGCCGGCAGTAAGTGGAGTATTTGCAGCTACTTACTTACGAGTACTTCTGTTAGCGGCGGAGGTGGGGTGAGGGTGTGGAGTTAGAAAGCGAGAAAAATACAATAAATGTTGAAGCGAAAGCGAGGAATGGAAAATAGAACTTTGACTAACTCTGACAGTTGTGAGATTATTTTTCAAGTAGAGTGGAGTGAAGTGAAGTGGCCTAATGGCATTTATGTGCGTGTGTTTGTGTGTGTGTTGGAAACTTGAAAATTTAATTTTGAAACTTTGCCAAGCGTGAGACAACAACAGACTACTGTTGTTGTTGTCGGTATTCTGTTGCTGTCAGCGCATTAAAATTAAATGCGCACATTATATTATTCAATCTTTGTTGTTGTGTATAACTGCTTAATTTACTTAAAGCTCTAATTGGATTTCGTTGGGCTTTAAGTTCATTAAATTTTGGGCTGATATGAATCTCTATGAATCTCTGTCGCTTAAGAAAATGTGTGTGTGTGAATTATTTATGTGTTGGCCATTGTGATTTCGACATGAATTCGTGACTGAATTCGTGGAAGTCAGTTCTGAAACGCAATGCAAACTTTTACCTTTCGCGGATTTCCCTCTCAGCAGACAAATTCAAGCAAAGTTGAACTGATAAATTGGCTTCTTTTGACTCTGTGGACTCTGCGTGCTTTTCTTAAATTTTTAAATAAAAAGTGGTTTGTGCTTCGAATAATACTAAATGTAATTTACTGTAATTTCTTAACTCAAATCATAGCCAAATTTTTATGTTCTCAATATTTTTGCTTTAATTGGCGGCATTTTTGTGCAAACGCCACTCTAGACAACTTTGCCGCCAGCTGGCTCAACTAATTTTAACGAGTTGGGCGCTCGACTTGCCCTAATAACTGGCCGCATGCTAACCACACGCACGCACACACACACAACACACACACCTACACCAATGTGTACGTGCATTATCCTTTGTGATTCCTTGTGCATGCGTGATTTTATATGTTTTTAATGTTGTTTTTCGTTTGGTTCTTCTCATGTGTTGTTGTTGTTGTTGCTGTTATTGTTTTCGCTTTCATTTTGCGTGTGGTTTGGTTTTTTCACTTTGGTTTTGTCTCCTGCCGCATCATGCGTTAAGTGTACGTGTGGCACGTGCCACATCGGGCGACTTCACATCTCCGGCTAATGAGGGTTTAAGTGTCTGCGAAGTCGGCAGCAGCAATGTTGTCGCTCAAGTGCTGTTGTTGCCGTGTTGTCGCGTTGATTTGCAGTAAGCTAGCAGCACGAAAAATGACAGTAATAATGTAAAAGGAAATTTGTAATTTAAAATCATTTGCATGTGTGCGTGTGCTGCACCGATAGGTGCAACTTTAATTGGGGTTTCATGGCACATCGCAGCGGCCATTAATGAGCGCTGAGTGATTTCATTCACCTGTGTTGTTGGGCTGGTTGTGCGCATTTGGCAATCTTTAATGGATTACTTTCAATTACGGGGATTACTTTCAATTCGGAAGGGAAAGGGACGAAAGGCGTTGCCCTAATGACCGGTTGGGGTCAGACTGTTTGTTGGATATGCATGTGGTTGTTGCTTTAAATTGCAAAACACTTTTAAGTGCTCTTCACTGATTGATTGATTGGTTGATTGCTTAAGTAAAGGATTTGATGGATTTCTTTTGCGTTTTTTTTTGTGGTTGAATTGATGTTTTGACCATACAGCTAGGAATATTTTATAGTTGCTTTGGTTTAAAGAGCTAAAAGGGTTAATTTTTGGCAATAATAAACACAGCTTTAGCCTGTTGATAATAGGAAGGAATGAATAGGTATATTGGGGTTAGGTCAGGAACCGGCCGCAATTCCATTCGGGGACCTAGAAAGCAAATTGTATTGTAGTACCCGAAAGACGGTACTACGATTTTGATAGACAGTTCAGTTGTTGAAATCTCTTTCAACCAACAGAGTTCGCTTGAAGTTTGAATATTTTGAATATTAAAAATTAATTAATTAATTAATTAAATGAATTAGTTTGAATATTAAAAAAATAAATATTTCCCATTGAAAAATAGTTCAGGTGGTCTCCAAACAATTAAACCCTAAGAAGTCTCCTCTTAATAAAAGAAACAATTTTTATGATTTCAAAAAAAGACTTTTATAAATTCATATTGCTTTTCATCATATCAATGTAAAAATTTCTCTTAAGCCGCATATGTTTCACTCCAGGGGCGTAGCCAAGGGGTGTTTCCGATGTCAAAACCCCTAAAGCCTATTCAACATTTTTCTCATCAACTCAAGCAGATCTAGCAATTTATGAAAAAAGTATTTAATGAGGGTTTCGTGTTTAAGGCTTTTTATTTTTTTGGGGGAAGTTTTGAGAAAGTTTTGGTGTTTGAAGACCCCCCCTTTTTTTAAATGGGAAATATTTTCCTAAAAGACAATATGGTATTTGTTTTAATATTTTACTGAACACAAGCTTTTTATGAAAAATTTTTCCGAAAAACATGAAAAAGGGGGGTAAGGAAAGGGGGAGGGGGGTTCATGTGTACACAAAAATATTGAAAAATAATTAATTAATAAATAAATAATTAATAATAATAAAAATAATAATAATATTTAATTAATATCAATCGATTTTTTGAAAGTGATTTTTGTATTAGTTTACATTTAAATCGAGATTTTTATGATTTACAAAATTCAAAAATAATTCGCTTCTTGAAATTTCAATTATAGTAATTATAG
Source organism: Melieria picta (assembly GCA_964056695.1). Classification (NCBI taxonomy): domain Eukaryota; kingdom Metazoa; phylum Arthropoda; class Insecta; order Diptera; family Ulidiidae; genus Melieria; species Melieria picta. The sequence goes on along the minus strand of OZ057399.1, from coordinate 7,880,093 downwards.
TAATAAATGAATAATTAATAATAATAAAAATAATCATTAATTAATATCAATCGATCTTTTGAGAGTGATTTTTAGTTTACAATTAAATCGAGATTTTTATGATTTGCAAAATTCAAAAATAATTCGCTTGTTGCAAGTTCAATTATAATAATTATAATAATAAATAAGTAATTAATAATAATAAAAGTAATAATTAATTAATATCAATCGATCTTTTGAAAGTGACTTTTAGTTTACATTTAAATCGAGATTTGTATGATGTACAAAATTCAAAAATAATTCGCTTGTTGCAATTTCATTTATAATAATTATAATAATCATAATAAAAATAAATAATTAATAATAATAAAAATAATATTTCATTAATATCAATCGATCTTCTGAAAAGTATTTTTAGGTCACACTAAAGTTGAGATTTTTATGATTTACAAAATTCAAAAATAATTCACTTGTTACAATTTCAATTGTAATAATTATTGTAATAAATAAATAATTAATAAGAATAAAAATAATAATTAATTATCGATCTTTTGAAAGTGATTTTTAGTTTACATTTAAATCGAGATTTTTATCAATCGTATCAATCAATCTTCTGAAAGTGATTTTTAGTTTACACTCAAGTCGAGATTTTTATGATTTACAAAATTCAAAACTAATTCGCTTGTTGCAATTTCAATTACCAATTACCACAACCGAAAGTGGCCAGCAAATGTGCCATACGACTTTATGCAACAATTTAAATCCACTCAAAGCAATAATAGCTCAATTTTACTGTCATGATATACTAAAAATCATTGGTTTCATATATTTAGCATATAAATTAGTTGAAATCAAATATTTTCTATGCAAGTGCAGCTCTTTCGGTTCAGTTCCATTTAAATATATTTGATGTTGCCATTGGTTTCCATACACGCAGCGCTTCAAATTTCCCAATTATGCGCTGACAACACATCCGTCCCTCCGATAATTCCTTCAGCTGCCGCTGTATGCATTTCGCATCGCCGGTCAGTGGTGGAACGTTCCCAGCCATTTGCATACACGACCGATAGTTGGCGCATAAAATTTGATATTTACTTGCATAATTCGCCGCTGCCGAGGCAACGTGGGGCTGGATGGGAGCCGCAATTGCCAAAGTCTCAAATTCAAAATATATGTTTTTCAACGCAAATGAAAATATGTGTAGATGAGTATCAGGTTGCACCACATATTCAATTTATTATGCACCTAAACAGCATAGTTTGTGTGTGTGTGTGTATGTGTGGGTGTAGTTGGTTTTGCGCTCGTTACATCGCTATTTATTTACAATATCACTTAGCCGGCGCATGCGAAATTGAAACTAGCCACAAACATTACTGTTCGAAATGAAAGTGCACTGCCAGAAACTGGGCACACTAAGCGAAAATGCTTACTGAATGCGCTGGCAAAAGCATCTAAGATCGAACTAGTATACAAGTAGCTTTCTTGAAGCTTCTACCCTGAGTACCAATAACCAATATTTGGACAGCTGCATATCTGAGCTGAATTGCAGTAAGTGATTACATGTTATACGAGCACATTGTGGGAAACTAGTTAATTTTTCAGTGTGCATGTAAATGAGGCCGCCGTTTGCTCGTCCGCTGCAGGCATTGCAGGTTTGTTGCCTGCAATGGCAATTTTCAATATCATATTAAGTTGTTATGCTGTTACCAGGTTGTTGTTCCAGTTGCTGTTGTTTTTATTGTTAACAGGGCTGATGTTGCCATAGCGTGCGCGGCGCACTCGTATGCATCCACCACACGCGAACTCGGCGATGCTTTTATGCAGCATATGTGTGTGTGTGTGTGTGTGTGTGTGCAGCAGGTAGAAGCTCATTTAATTTAAAGCAAATGGCGTACGCTACCAGCATATTTTCGCTTGCAATCACGCAGGCTCAGATGTCTAACGTTAGCGTCGTTCTGCCGCAGCAGCTGTGGATTGCTCCGACCTAATCCAGTCGGTAATGTCTTCTAGCAATGGCGGCAATGATGTGATAATACTCCATGTTGCCATCTCGCGCTTTTGAGCGTTCTGCTTAGGGTTGCCATAGTTATCGATATTAATATTGTTATGACAATGCATATAATAATACTTTAATGATTGTTGTTGTTGCTGTTGTGGTACTTTAAGTTTTTCCTATTATGATCGCTGTGACTGACACTGTTATAATTTTGGTTTTCGTTGTAGTTAGCTGCGAAGTTGGCTGCACTTCTGGAACTCATGTAAAAGTATGCAAAAGCAACATAAAGGCACAACGCACTGGCAGCTGGCTCTACGACACCATTTTTAACCATTAATGCCATGACGAGTAGAGTGACAAGTCAGTAACATAGGGCCACATGATGCCCATCATCGAGGATGCAACTTGTCTGGAGGAGGTAGGCAGCACAGAGCATTTATTTAATCTGTGTATGTTCCGCCTTCGCTCGAACGTGATTGCGCATCTTGGTTTCTGATGCTATGAGAATGGACGAGGTCCATTCCATTTAAGAATCCAGCAAATTCGTGCAGGAACATTTGTAGTCCTTATTCCTTCCCTACTTTTTTCTTTCTTTCTCTATATAACCCCACCTCACTCTCCTCTATAACCCTTTTCTTTACGAGTCTTAGGCACAATGAGCTATCTAGCCTGAGTGCTTTAGAAATTGCACCTTCTTGGGTTCACTTTCTCGGCTTCCTTCATATCCATTCTATTCCATTTAAAAGGTATATACAGGGTGCGCAAAAGTTATCACCTTATTGACAGATGCTATAACTTTTGCAAATGGCGGCAAAAGTAAATTTTGCTTTTATATTCATTCATGCATTCATTTATTCATTCATTCATTCATTCACTCATTCATTCGTTAATTCATTCATTCATTTTTTATTCATTCATTAATTCATTTATTTATTCATTCATTCATTCTCGCTTTCATTCGTTCTTTAATTTATTCATTTATTCATTCATTAATTCATTCTCTCATTCATTATTTAATTATTCATTCATTAATTTATTCATTCATTCATTCACTTTTTCATTCATTCATTTATTCATTCATTCGTTTGTTCATTCATTCATTCACTTATTCATTAATTCATGTATTCATTTGTTCATTTATTCATTCATTCGTTCATCTACTCATCCATTCATTGATTCATTAATTCAATCAGTCATTCATGCATTCATTTATTCATTTATTCATTTACTCATTCATTTAATCATTCATTTATTCATTCATACATTAATTCATTCATTCATTTGTTCATTCATTAACTCATTAATTCATTTATTCATTCATTCATTCATTCAGTCATTCATTCATTTATAACATTTATTTACTCATTCATTCAATCATTCCTTCATTCAATCATTCATTCATTAATTAATTAATTAATTCATTCATTTATTTATTCATTCACTCATTCATTTATTAATTCATTTATTCATTCACTCATTCATTTATTAATTCATTTATTCATTCATTCATTCATTTATTCATTCATTCATTAATTCATTCATTCATTTATTCACTCAGTCATTCACTTACTCATTCATTCATTTAATTCATTCACTCATTCATTTATTCATTCATTCATTCCTTCATTTATTCATTCATTTATTCGTTCATTCATTCGATATTCTGAAACTTATTTTTAGTTCACACTCAAGTCGAGATTTTTAAGATTTACAAAATTCAAAATCAATTCGCTTGTTGCAATTTCTGTGACCATATCAATCGATCTTTGGAAAGTGATTTTTAGTTCATATTTAAATCGAGATTTAAATCATTCATTCATTTATTCATTCATATATTCATTTATTCATTTATGCAGAAAACTGGCTAAGCATGAAACCAGTTGCTTTCGAACGCTTCGACCGCCACCTGAAATTTCAAGATGTACTCAGCTGCGCAAGTACTTCTTCTCTTAACTGTAAGTTACTTAGGGCACTTGATGATAAGGTAGCAGCTTACTTATTTCACCGCAACCAATTTTATATGAGCAAGGTTTTCGCCCAACTTCGCTTGTCAACCAAATACGTTCTAAGGTTTTGCATTAAAGGCTTAATTTATAAAATTGATCAAAATAATATTTGTAAGTTGTGCAACCTAAATACACTTGAAACCCTACAACATTTTCTCCTAGAGTGTCCGAGTTTCCTTGCAATTAGAAGGCGATACGTACAGAGCTATCTTGCCCAAACAAATGACCACTTAAATGCATTGGCAAATTGCCATGACCCGTACCCGATCAAAATGTTGTACTATTATATTGTAAATAGCCTTAGATTAAGAGCAACCTTGTTAAATGAATAACATTACACAAACATCTATATTATGCCAAACCATATTGTTGTAAATACGACTACCATATTGTTGTACCATATATTCACTTTGTTGTATATATACCTTGTAAAGTACTTCATAACATGTAAATTATTTCATAGCTTATTGTTCCGACATATTTTTCCACTATACCTGCTTAATAGTTCTTTAAGTGAAACTCCTGCTACAAACGATACGTTTAAAGCAGTAAATGAAATAAATAAAATAAAATTCATTTATTCACTCATAAACAAATACAGTCAAAGAAAAATGGGTGATAACTTTTGCGCTGGGAGACAACTGTTGCGCCACCCTGTATAAGTATTCAAGTAGCATAACTTTGAAACTTTATTTAGAGAAATAGGTGCAATATTCTGTACGATTTTTCTCCATTTTTCAGATTCGGATTCTGCGTTGAACAAATTCCTCCTCTTTTGAGACGAAACAAGAATCGAAGCAATTTTTGGTTCCTTCTTAAGAACTGAATTGCTGCTCGACATGGCCATGAGTTATCACCGACAGAACCAGTGATAGCCGGAAGGAGCAATGTCTCATGAATACGGCGGGTTGGGTAGGACATCCCATTTAGGTGCCTCCAAAGTTTTCTTGACGAATTCCACAGAGCTTCCCGCAAATTGTGATTTTTTGGCTTAAAATTTTGGAGGTTAAATTTGAAAACCAAAATATTCTTGGTAGAAATGTTCCCATGCTATGAAAATTGGGGCTACAAAAGTATGTTGCATACTTCCAAATTCTCTAATCATCCTTTTACCCGGGGACATTTAATTCGAATAATTTTTTGCGTAGGTCATAAGATCTGAATAATTATTTTGAGGGCAGAAGTAAGAAAGTGGATTTACAAATTGGTTCAATGCAATTAAATACGACTGTCGTCATCTTTTGCAAATTCCTCAAAACTTATTTGTATCCCCAATAGCAAAAACGTATATAACGAAAAGCCTAAAATTCTGTCGTGTCAAATCTGCTGTTTATGCTTTTATTTTAGCATTGGTGATGGTCGCAATTCACTGAATCTGTCACTAGATTCAACCGATTAATTTGCCCAAATATTTATCACCTTTTGTCGTTCCTCTGTCAGGCTAAATTTAATTAAACCACTGTTTTGTCGCAATGTGTTTGTTGTTCAATGCCTGCGACCGTTGTTTATTCTGCCAGCTGTCAGATTTGACGACAGCTGTTGCACATGTCACGCCGCCGCACGATTGAGTGCAATTCAAAGTGTCAAAGAAGGCAGTGTCCAACATTAACCTTTGCCCACTTGTACATATGTCTAATGTGATATCTGACCCGCCACGTCAGGCATCATATCTGCATATTTTGTGTGTTACGCAGCGTCTGGCAGCCACTTACCTTCAGCTGCGCATTTGTTTGAAGCTTGTAAATAAAACAAGTTCCAAATTATAAATAATAAAGTTGGCTGGTCTGAAGGTGCGTCTGTCATAATTTATTGGGTTGCGGTCTCTCGGCCAGACTGATTTTCCCCTCTACAAACGAGCTGTATTCCAATTTTACTGCTTTTATTGTTTTTGTTGTTGTTGTTATATTTCTAGCGACTCGTCCAGCTATGTGGCCACTGCTCCGCCTTTTGTGTGCGGGCGCCGCTTTTGCGCCTCTAAGCCTCATTTCCTAATTAAAATCCCCCCTACGCTGAAAGGCATTTCCGCTTCCGCTTCTCTGTGAATGCGTGTGAGGACGTTTGTTTGTGTGAGTCGCTGCGGGTGTATGCGCCCCATGCTTGCTTTCTTTCGGGGCAGCGCACCTTCTCCTACAGCCTGGCGGCGTTAATTTAATTATGATTGAGTTGAATTTCCTTTGCTGCTGCGCCATTTTTCGTCGCCCGATTTTTTGCTTTTTTTTTGTTGCGTTTTGCTACACACTCCGGCCGTCGTCATTTCAATTTTTTCACACTTTTATGCTGCACCATAACAGCTTTATTTTTCATATATTCATTTCCTTTTTGCTCGCCGCATAACGCACACATGTGTCCTTTCCGGTGTGGCACAAGGATTATTTAGCCCGCTTGCCGCCGCCCTCCCACGCGTCGACTGTGCGATGTGCGACCGCTTTGCTTGTCGCTTTTATTATCCGTTTACATGTGTAGATGTGTTGCCATTACAACAACAACTGCTTATAATTGGATTTTCATGCTGAAAAGTTGTTAGTGCATGGTCTTTGTGTTTGAATTTTTACACCTTTCGTTACTTTTACGGGCCTTTAGCGTCGGCAGCGTCGGTGTGTGTTGCTTTGGCTGATGATTGTGTAATTGTGTGGCTGTGTATGTGTGTGTGTGTGTGCGATGTGAATGTCATTGCTGTCGCATTTGAATGGTTGTGTGTTGTGCAATTACGCTGCCGATGGGCCACGATGGCATTAAAGGTTGCCGCAGCGACTTGCTGCCAATACTGCAAATCGTGAGGCCCCCACAGCGCAGCGCCAGAAGCGCAGCTGGCAATTCTTTCGGCGGGAGTAGTTATGCTCGACTTTGTGTTCTTCTTTGAATTGGGCTTTCCGGTGACATGGCGTACATCCGCTCCCCAAATGCCCGCCGGCGCTGACCTCCGCAACCGGGAGCGGATTATGTTAATGAAGTGTGTAGGTCTGTGTATGTGTTAGTGTTTATTGAAAGCATTCAAATACACACATTCACTGCCGCATGCATTAATATGTTGGCGTATGTGTGAGTATGTGTTGTTATGCCTTTTGTCCTTTTGATTTATGTTCATGGGTTAAGCACAACATTTGTGTGCTGCCAAAATGTGTTTCACATTTCTGGCAGGAAAGTAACGTTTCCGTTTTTAGTATGTTTTGTTTTTAACTTTGCTCCAAAGGACATTATGGGCAATTAAGTGACACACATGCGTATTTGCATGTCCTTTTGGGCTTCGTATATAATTTGGTGCCATGTTGCAGACACACATTTGCCACAACACACAGCGCACTTTCTTTTTCTCGCTTGCAAAATAAATAAATAAATAAATAAATGCAAGTATAAAATGTATGCTAATACGCAAACTACAAAACATATACGAAAGAGAAAAATCCAAGGAAATGAAAAAAAAAACTGACAGAATGGCATTTTATTAATTTCCGTTTCCAATTTTATGCCAACATAGGTTTCTAATTTTCCTTGCATGGCCCTCGGGCGGCACAATCGTATGTGACGCCAAACACACATACACACACATACCAACAAATCACGATAGCACTCACAAAACCATAACAACAACAACAACAAAATACAAAACTAATGCGCATGAGAAAGCGCAGGCCGCAAAAAGAAATCCTTTTCAAGTCGTCGTCTCCTGCTTGGCATTGTTAGTCGAATTTCCTGCTTCCGGCACTCATGGGATTTAACTTTCCGCTGCGCACATCCGCACTTGTCGCTCGCATCGCATTCGAACGCCACAATGCGCCTTTGAAGACCTCCCCGCCCCCCCATTTCTCATGCTGCACCTGCCGCCTGGCCAGGTTTTTTGTATGCTGCTCTGTTGGCTTAATCGCATTTTTGCCAAAACAAAACGCACACACACACACACACACATGATGGACCAACAGGTATTAGCGATTTTCAGGCCAGAGACAGTGGTAACATGTGGCCAAAGGTTAATTTGTCGTTGTTGTCGCCTATAACACCGGTCGACAAAAATTAAACAAATTTTTCACACCGGAAAAAACCCATATGGGCGTGAAACTAGAGACCAACCATAGCAATACTGCGTACTCAGTTTTTCATTTCTACATCCTTTGTCCAATTAAAAGGACTTCACAATTTTGAAGGGGATAAAAAATAAAAAAATATAAATAATACTTAACCTCGTTAGAATATGGCGATATGTATATCAAATGAAAGAGAAAAGGCTTAAGAATATAAATAAAGTTGTTTTTTTATCTATTTGTAAAAAAAGGATATGAAAAAGGTTCTTTGAAAATTTTAATCCTTTATAGCCTTGAAAATTTGTATAGAATTTTCTTAAAAAGTAAGTATGTTAAAACCCCAAATCTCCTTGATCAAGTGTCAAAATTTCATTATTCTCGCCTAATTGATTTTGTACCTTTTTGTTATTTAAAATACTACTTAATACTCAAATAAATTAGAATTTTTGTACTTCATTAGAATTGCAGCTTTCGCCTTTTTTTAAATAACTTTCGAACCAATAAAGTTAGAGTAATGAAATTTTGACACGTGATCAAGGGGTTTGACGTACTTACTTTTCAAGAAAATTCTATATACATTTTCAAGGATAAAAAGGATTAAAATTTTCAAAGGACCTTTTTAATATCCGTTTTTTACAAATAGATAAAAAATCAATTTTATTTAAATTCTTGAGCCTTTCTTCTTTCATTTGATATACATATCGCCATATTCTAACGAGGTTAAGTATTTTTTTATATTTTTTTTCTTTTTTATCCCCTTCAAAATTTTGAAGTCCTTTTAAAAGGACAAAGGATGTAGAAATGAAAAACTGAGCACGCAGTATTACTATATTTGTTCTCTAGTTTCACGCACAGATGGATTTTTCCTGGTGTGAAAAATGCTGTCGCACGGTGTAATGGATGGAAATGGAACACGTATGCCAATGAAATTTGAAACTGCACTTCAATGTGTATTTTTTTTTAACGAGGAGGGAAGCATCAAAGGCCTCAGGTCAGTGCACTTCTATATGTATGTGTGTGTGTGTGTGTGTATTAGGCGTCTTAAGACTTCTAATAATGGGTTTTCCATTCTCCGATTCCAATTTAAAATGAGTTCCCCAAACTCTGGAACTCTTTTTTTCATAATGTTTGATTAAAAAATGCTTGAGCTGAAAAATAAGACAGCTAGATTGAACATAAATGGCGACGCATTAAATTCAAGGCTTACAAAAGTGCTAGGAAATTCAACAAATGCCTTTACAATTTCTCAGAAATTGCCCTTCGAGAGCTACAAGCCATTTCGAGCCTTCACTAATTGTTTTAAAAACATTTTTCCTGAACATTCTTATCCTCTTTCTTTCACTCTCAATGAAACTTCCATACCAAAACTTCCGTATTGTATAAATTAGGCTCTCTCTCTGCTCTCCGTTTGCCTCAAACGTGTCAAATTTGAGACAGATGCCAGTTTAATTACCTTATTAAAATTTTTTTCAAACATACTTCAACCGTTAACCCTTTCGCTACAGGTTTTTACTGGGGAAAGTTAAAATTTTAAATTTTACGTTTTACGCTTCTATGTGGTTATATTAGCAACATTCCATAAGAAATTTTTTAATTTTTATACTCAGACCCTGTGTTTTAGAGTGTTTTTCTATGAGAGCAACCACATCGTTGTGGTTGTAATAATTACTTAAACATAAAACTTTTTACGCATAACGAAAATTTGAATATTTCTTCAGCCAAAATTAAAAAAAAAAATATCTAAATTGAAAGAAAACGTCAAATTAAAAAAGTTATCTAATTTTTTCTGCTTCTTCTTCCTTTACTATTTCAAGATATACCATTAAAAAAACGTGTATACTTCTCTTCTTTAAACTTAAATATTCAGTTTATTAATTTCGTATTTTTCCTAAAACTTCAAACTATTCTAAAGACCAACAAAAAAATTTATTCTTCCAACCATAGAGGATGCAGACGTCCACAAAGTAGCATGTTGCCATATGGCAACAAAATAGCGAAAGGGTTAAGAAGGTTGCTATACAAGTTTGACAACTTTCTGTAAAATTTTCGCTCTGCTTGTGACTCTGTTTAAGTCTTTGCATCGTATTGCAATAACTACTAAATTAATTTTAATGATTCTCTTAACAGTTTAAAACATTCTTCAGTATAACAAAATACAAAATTAATTTGGTTGTCATTGTTGTCAATAAACGAAGTTATAAAGTTATTAAGTTTGGGTTTTTACCAACTTCCCCATTTTAAAAAATAGTTTTAATTTGAATTTCGTTAATAAGAAATTATTTTAATTTTGCAGCAAAATTTAGTTCAAGTTTTTATTTTTTTATTTATGTTATTTATGTTATATTTTTTTTATGAATTTTTTGATTTTATTTTTATTGCGTTTTATTTTAGTTAGTAAGAAATTTTTTTAGTTTTGCAGGAAAATTTAGTTCAAGTTTTTATTTTTTTATTTATCTTATATTTTAAAATTTAGTTCAAGTTTTTATTTTTTTATTTATGTTATATTTTTTTTATTAATTTTTTGATTTTATTTTTATTGCGTTTATTTTTTTGCATGACGAATATTCCTTATGCAGAAAAAAATTTTAATCTGAATTTCGTTAATAAGAAATTATTTCAGTTTTGCAGGAAAATTTAGTTCAAGTTTTTATTTTTTATTTATTTTATTTGTATTGCTTTTATTTTTATTGCGTTTATTTTTGCATGACGAATATTTCTTATGCAGGAAACCTGTAGTAAAAATGATTTTTCTTTTTTATTTAGTCTCACAAGACAAGTTTACATTGTTAAAAATTATTTAAGGTTTGCAGGAAAATTTAGTTCAAGTTTTTATTTTTTTATTATTTATTGTATTTTTTATGTTTTATTATTATTTTATTTTTATTATATTATTATTTTATTTTTATTTCTTTTATTTTTATTAAGTTTATTTTTTTGCACGACGAATATTCCTTTTGCAGGAAACCTGTTATCAAAATGTATTTCTTTCTTATTTAGTCTCACAAGACAAGTTTACATTGTAAAAAATTATTTTAGTTTTGCAGGAAAATTGAGTTCAGGTTTTTTTTTGTATTATACTTTATTTTTTATTATTTATTAATATTTTATTTTTATTATTTTATTGATTTTAGTTTTGCAGGAAAATTAAGTTCAAGTTTTTATATTTTTATTATACTTTATTTTTTATTATTTATTAATATTTTATTTTTATTATTTTATTATTTTATTTTTATTGCGTTTAATTTTATTGCAGGAAATCGATTTTTCTTTCTTATTAAGTCTCACAAGACAAGTTTACATTGTTAAAAATTATTTCAGTTTTGCAAGAAAATTTAGTTAAAGTTTTTATTTTTTTATTAGTTATTGTATTTTTTATGTTTTATTATTATTTTATTTTTATTATTTTACTATTTTATTTTTATTGCTTTTATTTTTATTGAGTTTATTTTTTTGCACGACGAATATTCCTTTTGCAGGAAACCTGTAATCAAAATGTTTTTCTTTCTTATTTAGTCTCACAAGACAAGTTTACATTGTAAAAAATGATTTTAGTTTTGCAGGAAAATTAAGTTCAAGTTTTTATTTTTTTATTAGGTATACTTTATTTTTTATTATTTATTAATATTTTATTTTTATTATTTTATTATTTTATTTTTATTGCTTTTTTGCGTTTATTTTTTTGCATGACGAATATTCCTTTTGCAGGAAATCTGTAATCAAAATTATTTTTATTTCTTATTTAGTCTCACAAGACAAGTTCATATTGTTAAAAAATTTTAGTTTTGCAGGAAAATTTAGTGCAAGTTTTTATTTTTGTATTATTTATTATATTTTTTATTATTTATTAGTATTTATTATTATTTTATTTTTATTATTTTATTTTTATTGCTTTTATTTTTATTGCGTTTATTTTTTTGCATGATGAATATTCCTTTTGCAGGAAATCGATTTTACTTTCTTATTTAGCCTCGCAAGACAAGTTTACACAAGTTTACAAGGCAAGTTTACTTCAATTTGCAATTGTGGCCATGAGCTTCAAAAGTCCTGCTATGCAGCATTATTTAGATAGTCTGTTACCCTCTTTCGAATCCTGGGCCATTGTTGTAATGGCACTCTGTCTTCATAGCTGACTTGAGAATTCAGCGATGCACCCTCAAGTATTCGTATTTCGGTATAGCTTCATTGACCCTTCCTCTTGTCGAGTATTCCAGCTTGGCAACTGATCCCAGCACCAAGCGAGTTTTTCTACTTTAAATTTTGTGCCAAACCCCAATTCACTGAAGTTTCATCATTCATTCCAACAATGCGTCCAACCTAAAGCACAGACGCTGAATCACATCGAACCCACTTTCATTACGCAGACAACTTATAAATAAAACATTTTTCTTTCTCAGCCTCTACCCAGTCACATCAATACAACCATTGTCGTAATCGAAATCATGATGAGCGCAATAATGAACGACATCGCTCATCGATTATCGACTTGATTCCAATTTCATTGAATTGATTTGGCCATTTGATTGCCGGGCCCGCTGCCATTTGGAGCGGCATTCTCGCTCGTGTGCTCGTCGCAACAATGCCTTTGGCAACCGGTAAACGCCGACTGCGCGCACTCATTGCCGAGCGGAAATAGATGAAACGCTGAGCGTTCTTGCCGCACAAAGCGGCTGCTTCCGTAGCGAAATCGGCGAACTGGCCAACTGGCGGCCGCACATCCCTACGCAGCTCCTCATGCAAATTGATTGCTTTGAAGTGATGGAGAAGACGATTGCCGTTTTCACTGCCGGGCCGATGCGGATGCGCTATTGTTGGCCGCCACTGCCGAGAATCATTAGGCAGCATTGATGGATTTGCTGCCCACGCCGTGCGCGCCAGCTCAACTTTGGCCCCCGACTTCTCTGCGCCGACATAATTGCCACTCGTAAATTGTGCCACCCGACAGCGTCCCCGACCTTCGCTTCGTCGTTTTCTCTGTGCTCAGTGTCAATTACACAGCGCCCAGTGGGCGAAGCGGGGCATTGGGGTTGGCCGAATATAAATTAGCGGTTTAAGAATTTTCGCTACGGTCAATGCGGATGCCACCGCAGCAAATTGAAAACGCTTTAAAAGTTTTATAAGCCGCTTATTGCGTGCTGATCAAGTTGCCAAAAATACGCTGGGCGCTAACAAAAGACGCCAACTGAACAGAAACAGAAAACAGCGGAAACGAAAACTTACGCAGCTCAAATGACGTAATGCTTTGTTGTTGTCGGCATTGTTATTCAGCAGCGCGACAATGCCGGCCAAGAAGATGCTTTAAGTTAACATTGGCTTTTGATCCGATTTGTACAAATATGTTTTATATAATTGACATTTAGGCGGGCGCGCCGAAAGTGTCGATAAGCTGACGGCTGACGGTTAAGACGTCGGGATGAATGGCTGTTTAAATTTAAAAGGATGTTGCGACTACTGCTGTGGCTTGTACACAACTTTTTAATAATTTTGTTTGTCCGTTTTTATTTATGTCCTTCCCTGAGGATTAAGGGCCCACGCGTAAATCTCACTGCCAACTCAGATGTTCTTATCTGTTATTTTCGTGCCGAAGTTGTTATGTTTACTTTTCCTTCTCAATTATTCTTATTTTGTTATGTATTTATAAACGTTATTACCAATATTTACCTAATTTTTATGTTTTTCTTAATAAATTTCTAAATCCTCATTCATTGTATTTATTTTTAACATTATGTTTTTTTGCAGTTTATTCAATTTAACTTAATTTTAAGTTTCAGTTTCATTTTAATTTTATTTTTATTTTAATTTTAATTTCAATTTTAAATTTATTTTTAGGTGTATTTCTAATTATTTTTGGCTTTATTTTACTTTATTCAATTTAACTTATTTTTAAATTTCAGTTTTAATTTTAGGTTTATTTTTGAATTTGTGATTTTAAATTTATTTTTAACATTATTTTACTTTATTCAATTTAAACTAGCATAATTTTAAACTTTAGATTCAATTTTATTATCATTTTTAAATTTTGATTAGTTTTTAAATTTATTTGTTTTTCTATTTATTTTAAACATTATTTTACTTCATTTAATTTGCATTTGAATTCCAGATTTAATTTTTTTCATTTTTGAATCTCTGATTTTACATTTATTTGTATTTTCATTTCTATTTATTTTTAACATTATTTTACTTTATTCCACTAAGTTTAATTTTTTAATTAATAATTTAAAATGTATTTGTATTTCCATTTCAGTTTATATTTATTTTTAACATTATTTTACTTTATTCCATTTAACCCTTAAATGCATGGCGTACCATATATGGTACAGTTCCTAAGTCCTTCGTACATCTGTTGAATCAATTTAAATCATGTTTGTGCTTGCTCTAGATTGATTCGAAAAAAATTGCCCCATGCATTTAAGGGTTAAACTAACATAATTTTAAACTTTAGATTCAATTTTATTATCATTTTTAAATTTTGATTAGTTTTTAAATTTATGTGTTTTTCTATTTATTTTAAACATTATTTTACTTCATTTAATTTGCGTTTGAATTCCAGTTTTAATTTTTTTACATTTCTGAATCTCTGCTTTTACATTTATTTGTATTTTCATTTCTATTTATTTTTAACATTATTTTACTTTATTCCACTTAGTTTCATTTTTGAATTAATAATTTAAAATTTATTTGTATTTGCATTTTAGTTTATATTTATTTTTAACATTATTTTACTTTATTGAATTTAAATTAACATAATTTCAAATTTTATTTTCAATTTTAGTATCATATTTGAATTTTGATTAGGTTTTAAAATTTATTGGATTTTCTATTTCTATTTATTTTTAACATTATTTTATTCAATTTAACTTAATTTGCAAGTTGAGTTTTGATTTTAGTTTCATTTTTGAATTCCTGATTTTAAATTTATGTGATTATTGTATTATTGTATATCCATTTCTAGTTTTATTTATTTTTAGCATTATTTTGCTTTATTCAATTAAACCTAATTTTGAAGTCTTAATTTTAGTTTTAATTTTTAATTTTGATTAGTTTTTAAATTTATTTGTTCTTCCATTTCCATTTTCATTTATATTTTTTTAACATTACATATTCAATTATTCAATTTAACTTAATTTGAAATTTCAGTTTTAAATTTAGTTAAATTTTTGAATTTCTAAATTAAAGTTTATTTTTATTTTTATTTCCATTTATATTTATTTTTAACATTATTTTACTTCATTTAATTTTAACTAATTTCACATTTCGGTTTTAATATGAGTTCCATTTTGGAATTAATAATTTAAAATTTATTTGTATTTCCATTTCAGTTTATATTTATTTTTAACATTATTTGACTTCATTCCACTTAACCTCATTTTAAATTTAAGTTTTAATTTGAGTTTCCTTTTTGAATTAATAATTTAAAATTTATATCTATTTCCATTTCAGTTTAAATTTATTTTTAATATTATTTGATTTTATTCAATTTAATCTAATTTTTAATATTTTTCATTTATGAATTTCTGATTTTAAGTTTAGTTGTTTTTCCGTTTCCATTGCAATTTCTATTTTTTTTTTAACATTATTTAACTTTATTTTATTTATCCCAATTTTAATTTCAATTTTAGTTTAATTTTCGAATTTCTGATTGTAAATTAATTTTTATTTTTGTTTCCATTTCTATTTCTTTTTTATTTCAATTTTTGTCATTATTTTCTGTTACGTTGTGGTTTTGTCTTTCTAGTTTTTTATAATATTTTTTATTCTTAATTTCATTTTCATTTTTGTATAATTATTCTAAATATTCTTTAAGTAAATTTTTTGCATTTGGTTTTTATGTATTTTTTTTTTATGTATTTTTGTATTTTTATTTATATTTATATTGTTTTAATTACTTTGCTGCATTTAATTTTTGGAATATTTTTCAATACAAAAATTGAAATTTAATTAAAAATAAATTAAATTTAATTAAAAAAATACTAAATTAATTAAATTTAATTAATTTCCGTTGTCCAATCACTTATTTATTGTTTTACATTTAATATATATATTAATTTTATTATTTGTATTATTAATATTATTTTTATTTTGAAATGAAATTAAAAAAACTAAATTAAATGAATTTTATTTCCGTTGTCCAATTATTTATTTATATTTTCCATGCAAGTTGCTGCTTTAAATTCTCCACCATTCTGTGGCCTACTTTAGAGCCTCAACGGCACTTCATCCTGTCTCGTTGCATTGTCCTGGCGTGTTCTGTTTTCGTTTTAATTTTTTTTGCATACACGTACTTTGTCTTCTGGTGAATTCTTTTGTGATTTATGGCATGAATAATGTTTTGTGTTTTATAAAATAAATGCTGCCACACCGACAAACAAGCCCACACACACACACACGCGCATATATGTAAAAGCCGACACAAGTGGCGCTGCGCTGCGAAAAATGTCCTTTACCAGCTAAACAACTTGTAGCAGGACATACTTTTCAAATACCCCTACCACACACACACGCACACGCACACATGCTCACAAAGCTCGAGACAACGAAAAGTGATCGATGTTAAGTGTTTTCCTTTTGTATTTACGCCACAATGTAGTTGTGTGTGTGTGTGTTGTGCCGCGTCACGGCGACAGGAGTGTGCTTTGCGGCCAGCTGCGGCGTTTGAGGCAGCATGTGTGTGTGTGTGTGTGTGTGTGTGCGAGTTTGTCTGATTTATTCTTTTGCCATTTGAAAGCGCCGCTGCGCTGCGTGGACGCACATAATTGATTTCTTTTGCTGCTTGGAACGGACAAGCTGCACTAAATTACTTTACAATGGCGCTCACCGCACACATGCAAACACACACACACACACACACACACAGCTACAAACATGCGCATCTTTGTGTTGGCTGCACTTCATCTCTGCCCACTTGCACGTTGACTGCATAGTTGCAGTGCGGTCGGCGGCCGCTTCTAGTGGCTCTTGCTTGTATTGCTTTATATGGAAACATACTAACAACAACAACAACAAAGGTATCAACACTTACAAGAGCCGCAAGTACCATTGATGCATTGCGGCACACGGGCTGTCACTGGGTTAATTGATTCCATAGACTGCAATCGGCCGACGAGGGCGGCACACGTCGGTTATCCTCTCGCCGGGACCACTCACTTTGTGTGTTCGGCGCTGATGGCTCAACAGCACTTTTGCCTTTAGCCCCGTTGTCGCTGCTCTGACCTACAGCCCGACGCCGGCTTGCACGACCGCAACTATTTCAATACATTCGAGCGGATTATGTGTGCCGGTGCACGGGTTTTAAACAAACTAGACAAGCATAAAATATGTCAAGTTTTGCGTTCAAGCTTCAACTTGCCAACGCAATGCAAGTTTCACTTGAACTGAACCGACTGAGCTGAAGCGAACCAAATCAAGTCGAGTGGGGTCGAGTTGATTTGCCAACTTGCCACACATTATGCGGCATTGATGCTGATGGAGTTCAATGGATTTGCAGCGAATGCCTTCAACAGTTTATTCAATTTGTTTTTGTAAACTTTAATATTGAAATTCGGGTGGAATATTTAAGTTACGCCAACGCATTCGATTTGCCAACAGCGCAAATCTTCCAATGATTCTCGATGTCTGGCACCAATAATGCGCGCGTTCCTGGACAGATTAATGTCAAAAGTAAGAACAGTTATTTAAAATGTGGCACAATGGTGCAATGAACGAAAAATGATTGCAAAAGTCAACTCGGACAAAAATTTTTCACTTTTCAAAAGGCGGCAGTGTTGTTAAAACATTTAAATAATAAAAATAAGAAGCTTCAAATGCAGTTATTTCTCCAAGCCGTTTTTTATTAGAAAAAAATTATTATAATAAAAATATTATTTTCATTTAAGTCTTACACATTTTACAGGTTGTTCAAGTAGCGAGATGAAATAAAAAATATATAACACTTTAAATGAAAATGTAAATGAAATGTAAATAAAAATGTTTTAATAATTAAAATAAGAAGCTTCAAAGCCTTTTTTAGTGTAAAAAAATTATTATAATAAAAATATTATTTTCATTAAAGTTTTACACATTTTACAGTTTGTTTAAGTAGCGAAATGAAATACAAAATATATAAAACCTTGAATGAAAATGTAAATGAAATGTAAACAAAAATATTTTAATAATAAAAATAAGAAGCTTCAAAGCCTTTTTCATTGGAAAAAAATTATTTTAATAAAAATATTATTTTCATCAAAGTTTTACACATTTTACAGGTTGTTCTAGTAGCGAGATGAAATAAAAAATATATAACACTTTGAATGAAAATGTAAATGAAATGTAAATAAAAATGTTTTCATAATAAAAATAAGAAGCTTCAAAGCCTTTTTCATTGGAAAAAAATTATTATAATAAAAATATAATTTTCATTAAAGTTTTACACATTTTACAAGTTTTTCTAGTAGCGAAATGAAATAAAAAATATATAAAACCTTGAATGAAAATGTAAATGAAATGTTAACAAAAATGTTTTAATAATAAAAATAAGACGCTTCAAATGCAGTTATTTCTTTAAGCATTTTTGCATTGGAAACAAATTATTTTAATAAAGATATTATTTTCATTAAAGTTTTACACATTTTACAAGTTGTTCTAGTAGCGAAATGAAATAAAAAATTAATAAAACCTTAAATGAAAATGTAAATGAAATGTAAACAAAAATGTTTTAATAATTAAAATAAATAGCTTCAAAGCCTTTTTAGTGGAAAAAAATTATTATAATAAAAATATTATTTTCATTAAAGTTTTACACATTTTACAAGTTTTTCTAGTAGCGAAATTAAATAAAAAATACAATAAGGTTTTAAAAAACCTTAAATGAAAAAAATTAAAATTAATTAAAAATATTTAAGTTTTATACACTTTACAAGTTGTTCTAGTAGGGAAATGAAACAAAAAATATATAGGTATATAACCTTATATGAAAAAAAATTCAAATTAATTAAAACAATTTAAGTTTTACACATTTTACAAATTGTTGTATTAGCGAAATGAAATAAAAAATTTATAAAACCTTAAATGAAAAAAAAATTAAAATTAATTAAAAAAGTTAAAGTTTACACATTTTACAAGTTTTTCTAGTAGCGAAATTAAATACAAAATATATAAAACCTTAAATGAAAAAAAATTAAAATTAATTAAAAAAATTAAAGTTTTACACATTTTACAAGTTTTTCTATCATAGTAGCGAAATAAAATAAAAAATATAAAAACCTTAAATAAAAAATATAAAAAATTTTGAAAAGTTGAAAATAAATCTTCACGCATAAAAAAGTAATAATTTTTGCAACTCCAAAACTCGGCAAGCTCCACTGTGACAGCTGCTGGCTGACGTTTGGCAAGCCCAAGCAATTGACGGCGCTCTACATCATTCCGTTCCATTCCTTCTTATCGCTGCACACACACGTAAACTGCCGCTAAGCCAATTTTGATTCAGTTTCAATTTGCATTTATATTTTTTTTCGTCTTTGCCTTCGTCTTGGCCAATCCGCATCGCTTCCGGCAACTTACTGGGCGGATGGTGCCAGCTGGGCCTAACATGCAAACTGGGCCTTAAAGTAAGCTTCCAGTTTGTAGCAATGTGTTGCACAACAAATACACAAACAAACTGAACTGTAACTGAAAGAAAATGAAAGAAGCAAAATTAAAATTAAGGAAATGTGAAAACGAAGCAAAGTGTTCCCCAAAAGCAAATAAAAAAATGGTTTATTTTCACTTGGGGCTGCACTCGGGCACGGATCAAACCTAAAGCCGGCAGTAGCCGGAGAGGCGAAAGTGAAAAAAAACAGCGGCGAAAGGCAAAACTGAGCCGAAATTCAAAAATGTTTGCCAACAGCAGCGGTGGGGGCGGGGGGTGCATAGTGAATGAGAGGGCGGCGCGCATGAGATGTGAAAGGCAAACACACACACACACACACATACAATCCAACATATTGAAGCAAATCCGTGTAAAGAAATAAAATGTATGCAAATGGTTGAAATATCATTTCCTGCAGTGGGCGGCGCGGCGCGGCGCGGTGCGATGCCGGCGGCACTGTGAGGGGCGCTTTGCGGAAACAAAACTGACATTAGATTATCGCTGAAGCAAATGGGATGTGACGCTAAGCGTGCACACTGCCAGCGGCGGCTGGAGACGCAGTATGCAACATTCGAGCATCGGTTTGTGGTGGCAACACTTTTGAATTCCTGCACACACACACAAATACGTACGCGTACGTGTAAATATGTGCAGCTGTCAGCCGAGCATTCCCGCTTTCATATTCTTTCTGCATTTTCCGATGCTTTCGTGCAGTTTCGTTGTCATATGTTTGCTTTGCGTATTGGAGAACGCGGCGCACAGTGCCGCGAGTAGGGACAAAAATCAAAAAAATTAATGTCGTAAATGTAGAAAACTAAGTTTGTAGTACTGAAGTAAATACCTCAATTTACTAAAATGTGAAAACGAATTTTAAAAATATCAATTTATATACCGATGGCCGGCCACCAAACTTGCACTTTGTGAAGGTTGGTGGCTTGGGTAGAAATTATTGCAATTTGTTGAATGTAAGTTCGAGGACTCTTATTGAAAAATTTCCCATGGAACCTTATGTTAAGTAAATATATTCTATAAATATACTATTTTTGCAACTTTGTGGAAGCTTTCCCTCTTTTGTTTTGCTTTCCATATTCCTTGTACCGCTACTTGAAGAAACGTCAATTCGTAGGAATAAAAGTGCAGTGTCATCAAACTTTAGATAAACTTAAAAAAAACTAATATTTACTACTTCGAGATTCTACAGTTTGATATAGCTGAAAGTATGTATTAATAGAAACCATGGACTTTAGCTGCACAAACTTGCACGTTTTTAAGAAATTTAGCATTTTCAGTGCCGTATGCATTCAAAAATGGGGTCCTTTTTGCAGCATGGTTGGCAGGAAAACATAGCGACCATTGCTGCGCTTCGCTTGAACTATACATTTTTGTTTGTAATAATATGCAAACACCACTTGATTTAGAAAAATTACAAAAAAAAGTAGATTCGATAGAAGGCTTCGGTAATACTGGGTGGCTTGCCATCGAATCAAGGCAACTTTCGAAAAGAAGCAAAACTTGTTAATGTCTTCAGAACCAATTATAGCAGTTAATAGGAAAATTAAACTTAAACATGAAAACCGAAACTCTGATATACTGCAATATATAATATCTGACGAAGTTGAAGAAAAGAGTTTTTAAATTTTGTCAAAAATTGATGTAAAGGGTTTAATTTCCAATAATTCATGATCGAAAACCGATTGTCCTAGCAGTACAAATTAACAAACTGTAATTTTTAATGGAAATATATGCTCTACTGAGTTTAATAAGAGGTGTTATTATTTTTTATTTGGGTTTCAAATTACTTACTTACTTATAAGTATGCACAGATATTTGTAGTTTTTTCAATATTTCCTTTTTTTATGACAAGCGTATTTGTATGTTGATCGATACCATTGGTATATACCTTTAAATTGATGATATGAGTTGCTGTACTAAACTTCATCAATATATCTTTTATAGTTTCCGAGATACTGTCAACTTAGTATTTGGTTTGTATGGGAGGTGGGCGTGTCCGTGGGGTAATTGAAGTAATTTTTGGCCTATTACCTTGCAGCCGCCGTGGCTCAGTTGATTAGCGCGTTGGACCGCGAGTCGAAGGCAGCAACCTCAGGTTCAAATACTGCCTGTAATAACACCTAAAAAAAAAAAAATAACGGGAAAACTCGTTTTCTCTTTCGGTGGCTGTCCTCTCAGCTGGAAATGGCAAACCTCTGAGAGTAAAAATTGCTTATGAAAAAGCTCCCAACCTGCCGTTCGGAACCGGCATAAAACTGTAGGTCCCTTCCACCCGCGTACAAATTCACACGCACAACACGGGTGGTTGCGGGAAGCTAGGCCTTAGTCTCGCGTAAGTGGGCTGTCGTGCCAGTCAATTATTATTAATTATTACCTTCTCTTTATAACAAAATTATATGTACAAAATCTTATTGTCGTACGACTATTCCTTCTATTTTTGTCCTTCGCTACTATGGACTCGCGTGACTGTGCGGCGCCGCGTGCGTGTATGTGTTGTTTTTGTTGTTGTTGTGGCATACGTCGCTGGAGCTTTGTCATATTTTGAGTAAACAGCAGACGCACGCAGCCGGGATAAGCCAGCCGCCTGCTGTCGCTTGGCACACCGGGCCGATAAAGGATAATGCTGCAGGATATGTGTCGGATAAGTGAAAATTTTCATTTCTTCACTTTTGGATGCTTTTCGCCAAGCGGCCTTCGGTGCCAACAAAGAAACAAATACATCAACAACGACAACAACAAAAATAATATGCACGTGCAACGTTGTGGCACAAACCTTGACGCAATAAAATCCTTAACCTGCCGAACTTGGCACGTTATGGCGCCAATTCGGCCGAAATCCATGTTGCCGCCATGACGGAGGCGCATGAAAGCCAAAATAAATATTGACTTTGAAAATTGTGAAACAGCTCGCTCGAGTGTTGGCAGCACACTTTAACGTTGCGCCCACGTCAACGACACACACGCACAAATTTCGACTTGCCGGCAGCCGCACGTACGCGCAACGATTATCCTTTTCGCTTCATACGAAAAACTTGCGTGCGACTTTATTGCTGTCGCTGCCATTGTTGTTGTTTCTTTTTTGCATGCTGTCGCCATGAGAGCGCAATGCGTTTCAGTGTGTAAACAACTGTCAATACGTGTGGCGTGGGGCGACGACTAACATTAGAAATCTCCACTGCCAGCGCCACTGTATTCCACTGATTCGCTGTATTCATGGCGAGCGGAAACTTTGCGAATAAAAATGCCAACCATTGCGGTTCAGAGCGCTCGAAAAGCTTAGGCGAAACTTGCCAAGTCCCGCAACGTGACTGCCGTCGGCGTTTGACTGTCTCTCCCCGCGCCGATGTTTGTCTATCTGTCGCGCTGCTGCACTCATTCAATGACGCTCGCCGCTGACTGAGTTTTCTTTTGTGCGGCTGGCTGTGAATAGTCGCCGTTTGGTGGTGACTTCAAGCTGGCTCGCCGCTTTTGAAAACCCATCAAGCTGAAAACGATGCGTACGGAAGAGTACACAACATGACAGACGCAAACCGGAGCGCGGTGTCCAGTGTACAAGATGTCTGCTATATTTTGTGAACAAAACTGAAAAGGAAGCTGCAAATACTTGAAGGGGTTATTCTAGTTTAGAGAAGGGTGTCTTAGAGCATTTTTTTATGAATTTTTATAGGAGAATTATACCTTTTCTTTTCCTTACATGTTTCCTTTTTTATTTTTATAGCACGAGTTCAGTTTGAAAACAATTAACAAAAGAATATTTTCAATGCAAAAGTCATGGAGCTATAATTCCATGTGTTGGGACATTCCGATAAGAGTTATCGTCGGTATTATTATTATTAAAGGA
This sequence comes from Melieria picta, assembly GCA_964056695.1. Taxonomy (NCBI): domain Eukaryota; kingdom Metazoa; phylum Arthropoda; class Insecta; order Diptera; family Ulidiidae; genus Melieria; species Melieria picta. The sequence goes on along the minus strand of OZ057399.1, from coordinate 7,856,644 downwards.
GTTTGCACTGCGACCTAGAAGATCTTTTGTGCTACCTTCACCAACTCACAATTCGTCAGTAAGTCCAGCATTCGAGAGGAATTTTATTTATTACACTTATTATTTTTTATTATTTTTTTATTTTATATTATTTTATGTATTACACCGTGCGACAGCATTTTTCACACCGGGAAAAATCCATATGTGCCTGAAACTAGAGACCAAATATAGTAATACTGCGTACTCAGTTTTTCATTTCTACATCCTTTGTCCTTTTCAAAGGACTTCAATGTTTTGAAGAGGTTAAAAATAAAAAAATATAACAAATACTTAACCTCGTTAGAATATGGCGATGTGTATATCAAATGAAAGAGGAAAGTCTCAAAAATTTAAATAAAATTAATTTTTTATCTATTTGTAAAAAAAGGATATGAAAAAGGTTCTTTGAAAATTGTATTCCTTTATATCCTTGAAACTTTACATAGAATTTTCTTGAAAAGTAAGTATGTTAAAACCCAAAATCTCCTTGATCACGTGCCAAAATTTAATTTCTCTAACTTTCTTGGTTCGAAAGTTATTAAAAAATAAGGCGGAAGCTGCAATTCTAATGAAGTACAAAAATTCTAATTTATTTGAGTATCAGTATTTTAATTAATAAAAAGATACAAAATCAATGAAGCGAGAATAATGAAATTTTGACATGATGATAATTCAATGTCCTGTAATAATTGCTCGATTATTCATTGAATACTCATATGTACATTCCTCGAATATTTTCTTGCTATAAGTATGACCCAAAAACCGCCTTGGAATGTTCTAAGCCTGGTTGGTTTTCTCAATATTGATTCCAACTAATTATCTCGTCTTTTCTGGTTAGGATGGATAAAGCTCCTTTTCCCAAACCACAAAAGGGCTCTGAGCCAACGAAGGAGATAGAAGCGCCCCTACTTGCAAGCTTGTCGGCCTGTTCATTTCTTTCAAATCCAGTGTGATCCAGAACCCAGAGGACCCATACCTGATTTTATAAGTCAAGTTCGTTTAGCCTCTGAAAGCAATGCGATACCAGTTTCGAGAATACCTGGTATGAACTTAATGCCTTGATTGCCGTTTGGCTTGGCATCGTCGGTAGCAGAATTAAGAAAACTGTTTTATAAAATAGTAAGAAAATATAATAATATAAAAAATAATAATATAAAAACATAATAATAAAAGTTTAATACTGTTCACTGTCATGATCCGAAAAATTATACAAATCTTTTTCTAAATGTTGTTGTTTTTAAACGACTTCTTGCTAAGTTGTGTGAACTAAGAGCAGCCAGAAAATGTATTTCATATCCTGTGACTTTGTTCTGCTTTATCCTGAAGTTTTGTTGTGGTTTTTATGTTTGTTTTTCTGCTTTTTACATAATTTAACTTTTGTAATTTAGTCTAATCGGGTTTTCCATAAACAAAAAAAATTAAGTAAATAAATAAGTAAATAAATAAATAATAAAAAAATAAATAATTAATTAAATAAATAATTTTAAACAAATATTAAAGGAGATCTAGCCGACAAGGACCTAAAAACTAGCTGACAAGAATAGTTTTAATCTACTAGACTTGGTTAGAAGCTTAAACTCGTTTAATGAGTGACCGGTTTCGATTGTTTTGTGGTATCACAATGGGCTTTCATGGCCTAAGTTCGCCCCGCCGCACAGTGATTCGTGCATAGACAAAATTCAAAAAAATTATAGTCTCAGAATTTAACGATTTTGATGTCATTTGAAAGGTAAAACTCCAACTAAGAAAACCCCAAAAAATCGGTGCAAAAAATTAATTAGTTTCTGTGCAAAAGCGACTCAAATTTGAAACTTTTTTCACAAAAAATGTAAACACATATTTTCTGTTTTTTGGTTTATTGAGTAAAAAAAATTGTAAAAATACATGGTTACCAAGAAGTTGCTAAAACTTTCAATGTAGATTAAGAAATGATGTGGCCATTTCGTTTAATGTTTTCTCAAAATTTGCAAAGCTCAGGCTTTTACTTCACTTTTAATTCAAAATATTTTTCTAAATTAAAAATTTGAAAATTGGCAAAACTTAGAGGAAAATATCTAAAAAGTGTGATTTTTCTGATTTTTTTATTGTAAGAAGCATTATTTCTTTGTCGAATAATGTAATTACATCCTCCGATATCTTCCGATCTCAGAAAATAATTCAATTTGCAAAGTGGTCTAAACACCTATTTTTCGACAAAATTTCTTTTTTCATCCCTAAAAGTATGCAATTAGCATGAGAAATTTAAAAATCTGCATAGATACAAAACATACATATATTATTATCATTTTTATTGCAAAACTAAGGGATCCTCATACAATTTCTGTTACTCTTTGCAATTATCAATGTTGACGTTACCGATTAAATGTAAAATCTGAAAAATCTAGCCACACACTTTGTGCTATAGCTCACCAAAATTGACGAAAATTGCAATTTTAAGTCTCAGGCATTGCCAAACTAAAAAGTTTAAGAAAAACAAAATGGAGATTTCAATTCAGCAGACCATGATTAACTAGTATGCCAAATTTTATGAAGAACGGACCACTCCTTCTGGTTTTTTCCCGCGGTTGTATGGAGTCGAATTACTGTGCGCTGTGGAGCCGCCACTACCTGCCACTCTACCTTTGATTGACGTAATTCAAATTGAGGCTGTGGAGGCAAATTCGTTGGCTCCAATTCAAATTTCAAGCCAAGCTACCTGCTGTTGAACTGGAGATGGCTGACGAAGAAAGCGGCACTTAAAGGTAGATCATAGAAATTCTTTAAGCTTTGTTGAACTGTTGAAGTTCCTAATGGCTTCGACTAACAGACGTGCTGTCTTTTCACAAATGACTTTAAATTAATTAACATGTTTTTTGATTTGGAACTTTAAACCTTTGAAACTTCAGGAGCACCGTTGACAAACCTCTGAGTGTCCTACCTCAAATATTTTGTTTTTGTCTGCTAGTCAGTGCCATTTGGATTTGAATTCGAAATTCAACATTTCTTCTGTAAACTGGTTTTTGGTTTTCATCTTGGAGCACTTTGCAAGTCAGCTTTTCGCGCCGTTCTCGCTGATGTATTAAACGATTTAATTTTCATGCTAAAAATTTCTATCCAGCGAGGCGCGCAAAGGTGGCAAAGGACACAAGCACAGCCCACAAAGCTGAGAGAAATCAAAAACTATCGCTACGCGCGAAACATGCGAGCAATAAATTCCGAGAAAAACCGCAATACGGCCGCGTTCAGCGCGCATTGCTGGCCGACAAGGTGGGAGACGGCAGCCGGTCGGTGGGCAGAACGAAAAAAGTTGTCCGAACGCTGCTGTTGAAAATAAAGATTTAAATCACAAACGAAATGAAATGGAATCGCAAGCGAAACGCGCCGAAACTATGCGTTTACGGAGAACGAGACGTTGGGGACAACAATGGCCGCAATGGGCAATTGTATAGTTGCTGCTGGCAACACACAGCAACAACAGCCGCAGCACCGGAAACAGCCGCAGCAAAACGAATGAGATTGTGTGAGTGCACACACGTACATAGCTACGCAAAAGAGGATCAAGCATTGGGTGTGTGGTAGGCGGTGGGGAGGAATTCGGGGAGCGAAAGTGGAAGTGAAGCCAAATAAATAAAATGAATAAATTTCAACAATGCCATCCATCACATGAAATTAGCATGAAACCGCAACAAAACCAGCAAACAATAAAACTAAAACACACACACAGGGACACTGACACAGCCACGCGCGCTTCGCAACCGGAGCTTATCAACTGTATAAGCAACAACAACAACAACAACAATGTCGAGTAGCGGCAACGTCACCATGATAGAGCCAATTCCGCTGCAAAGAAGCTGGCGGCAACCCTTTGCATTTCATTTTGTGAATTTGCACAAATTCTGCCAATCTGCCGCGCCCGAGCCAGCCAAAATGGCCGCTGCGCCACTGTGTGCCTGAAGTGACACAGCGAGCGCGCTCTACACTGTTCGTGTATGTGTGTTTGTGTGTGTGTTGGCAACTTTGGCGTTCGCTTGCAATTTTGCCATTTGTGTGCATTCGACCAAAATTTAATGGGCCACCTGCTCGCCCCACTGCCGGCCCAACCTCGCTTCCTCCCCGACGCGATGCAGCAGCGTTCGGGTCGGACTGGTTGCAGTTCGACGCAGTTGCAGGATATGAAGTACAGTGCCGCAGCGGGGAGGCGACGGCGACGGCTCTGCTTGCATGTTAGACAAGAAATAACAGTAAATGTGACAGGAGCGGTTTTTGGATGCGGGCTTGGCGTTCGGCTGCGCTGGGTTGGCCGCATTGTGCCCATTGTTGTTGTTGTATGGAATTTATTTGGCTGTTGTGGAGTTGTTTGGTTTTTGTTGTTGTAGTTGTTGTTAGCGCTGTTTTAAATGTTCATGCGATGCGAGAATTGGTTGCTGTTGTTGTTGCAGCGCGCCACTATGCTTTCATATTTCGCACAAAAAAAGCAAAAACAACAAAACAACAACAACATGACACAAAAAGCAAAACAAAATACGATATAAAAATAGAAAATGTGCAAAATCATAAAATGGATTCGCGCGCCAGTATTTACAGTCAGCCAACCGCCAGGACAATGGCCACCGCCAACACAACAGCATAGCAACAACAACAACAACAATTGATAGTACAATGAAAATTGCAAAAATATTAACAACAACAACAACAAGCTGAGTGCTGAAAACAGCAACCGTTGCATTTAAATTAGTGCCAACCCCCAACTTTCCACTGCCTGCCGCGGCAAAAACCGCGCTGGCTGCCCCTCGCACCTCCCCGGTTGTGCTGTTGCTGGTGTTCACACCGCCCGCTTCCGGCTTGCCCGCACTTTATTAAAATGCGTCACACTTGCGTTGTCCATGTTTTGGTGCTGGCTTTGTGTTTGTGTGTGTGTTTGGTGCATTTTATGGCTGTATCTGTGTCTGTGTGTGTGTGTGAGTTTGCGTGTCTGTGAAGAATGACACTGTTGCGGTTAATGTTGTATCCAGTTATTTGTGTTGTCTGCGTTGTTGTTGTCGTTGCATGCGAAACTATTTCCTGCTGCAACCGTTACGCCGCTCGAGAGTTCGTTGACAATACACTCGCGGAAAAGATGTTAGTAAACATTAGTTTCAAATTTCCTAAATAAATATTTATTATTATTTTTCTAATGTCAATAAAATTATTTGTTCGGCTGTAAAAATTTCACACGTAGGTATTTGAAGTGGAGTCTAATTTTAAGTAATTTGAGTAGTTACAATTTTGGTTGGTTTCATCATGACTATTAAATGCAATTTTCAATACTAATAATAAAGTTTTTATGACGTTGCATCATAGATTCAAAGTTGAGTTTGGTCTCTGACCAAAAAAAAAAATTATTCCTTTGGCGTCTTTTCTGTAGGCTTTGGTATATGCAATTTATGAAAATTCGTCTGTAAGTTTTCAAAAATCACTCTTGAAAATTGTATTCTTTTTACATCAAGAATTATAATACACCGTGCGACAAAAATCAAAAAATTTAAAAACACACAAAAACATCGATGTACTCGCAAAACTAGGAGCCAAATGTAGTCAAACTGCGGTTTTAGTTTTGCTCTCTGATGTCAGCATTTTTTTAAAAGGACTTTGAAATTTCAAGGACATATTTATTTAAACAAATTATTTTAAAAATTGAGCGCATTGCGCAATAACAATATGGGTATCAAATGAAAGAGAAAAATCTTTAGAATCTTAAAAAATTCTGTAAATTACACCTTATGATTTTTGTAGCTGATTTTAAACGTATGGAGAGGGGAATCTCCATTTTACAAGATAAATGTAGTCAGTTAACGCTGCCACATGCACAACGGCAGTAATTGTAAGACAAAGTTGAAGTTTCGTGAGAAAGTAAGCAAATAATTATTTTTGAAATTGTGTGAGAAACAAAAATTATTTTAAATAAATTGTGAGCTTCAATAAAACTAAAAAAATTACTGGTGAGTAGCTGTTAATGTGTTCTTGGAGAAAATAAAAAAAATTTTGAAAAAAAGTTGTTACACTCCTCCTACCTAACCCGAACCCTAGAGTGTCTGTAGGCCTGCTTGGGATGAAAAGCGTAAATAACACTATTCGACAAAAAATGGGTTCATCGCGTGCTCCTAAAAAAAAAGTATTTTTTAGACTAATCTTCGGCTGCTGAACACGAAACTGAAAATCAACAAATTTTCTTAAGAAGCGTTTTCGAAAAATCTTCGAAAAACACGTTTTTCCCTCTTATTTTAGTTATGAGCACATATCTCGTAAACCAACCATCCGACTAACACAAGTGGGCCGTTGTTCAGAAGGCAATTAACTAACCTTTCCAACGATATATCGATTGTCCAAATCAGATGAGATTTGGGGAAGTTACTGACTTACTGATGCAAGTTGAAAAAAATTGAATTTTTCGACCATTTTCAAAAATTATTCATTTTCGAATCGTTTTTTTATAGATAAAATAAATGATCTCTTCTGGTTTTAAAATCTAAGATGAAAGATATATTATTTGAGCAAATATTAAGTTTAACATCAATAGAATTGAAAGAAAAGTGACAAAGTTATGATGCACGGAGTGAAAACACCAACTTTTCATTTATTACACCGTGCGAAAAAATTGTTTAATTTTTCCGAGACCCATCCAAATGTTGATATAGACGTGAAACTAGAGGTCATTTATAATATCCTGGCATAGTCAGTTTTCCATTTTCTGACCCAAAAACCTTTTTAAAGGACTTTAAAATTTTAAGGACATACACATTTCAAATATTTTTTTAAATATTTGCGATTGTGCAATGATGAAGATATGGGTATCAAATGAAAAAGGAGAATTGTCTCCTTTTAACTAAATTTTCTATTTTTAACTTTCAGAACTTTGAAATAGAAAAAATTTCTACTTACAAGCGCTACAAATTCGTTGGACTGGAGCTAGCACGAATCTTTCGCACAAAGGATGTGAATTTTCTTTTGTTAACATTACTAACCTCATTCACAGCCGCACTGAAGAGCCGTGCAACACCTCCGAGTCCTGTCAGCTGTTGGGTCTACTGAAACAGAACTAACCAACGAAATTAGAACTAAGCTGCAGACTAGATGGCAAGAGAGGGCCTTGAAGTGATTGAAAATGAGGCAAAAGATTCGGTCTCTAATAGCACAAATGCCCCGAATATTCATAAAAATAAAATGCAAAGAACCTTTAAGCATAATGGAGAAACAGTACCGAACAGTGCTTTCGTCCAGTCTTTCGCTTATCTTATCTCTCGCCACACCTTAATCAGTATCTTAATCGAGTCAGTGAGGTCTTTAATATGTCGACACAGGATTCTTCAAAACATTGTTTTTCCATTAATGCATAGAGCCACATTTTTCATGGATTTCCGTATTCCGTTGGCGTCTCATTTCCACTTCAACTTGCAAATACTGCACTCTGTATTACACTCGAACGCGTTATTCCATCGTTTTGTATGCTTTCGAGTTGTTCTCCCACTTGATGTGGCGTCGCCAGCTTTGCATGCGGAATGCTCCCCACACAGTTGACAGCGCGACTGGCCGCACCCGCGCATAAATTACACGACGAGCTGACACTCGACGCAGTCGTCTCCTGCTGAGGTTAAGATCCTGTTGAGATTTGCCGGAACGCGGAACGTGAACGCGGCGAACAGGGATAAGCGCGACACGGCCAGAAATTAATTCTTGTGGGGAAGTCACAGTGGGTAAAAGTGGGTTGCGAGCAGAGTCGCGTCGCCGGCAGTGCTTACGGGGCCCAACACATACTTACTTATGTTAGTGAATTTATTTGCCATCGGCGCGAATGAGCCGAAAGAAGACAGGCAAATAATTAGGAGAGTAAATAATTTGCGCATTTTTCTCAACGAGCGTCCTTTGTGACACAAATACAGTGTGGGACGATAGCTTAAATTTTTAAATCATGCCTTCACACCTCCTGAAATTTCCCGGCCAAATAAAACATTTTTGTGTTTGTGTTTTTGTTTGTTTTTGTTGTTGTTTTTACCGTAAAGTTTTTATTTATCATTTATTATTTTTATCGTTTATAGTTTTGTATTTGTATTATTAAATTTTAATTTTACGCCATTTTGTTTTGTTGCTGTTGTATTATTTGCATTTGTTGTGTTAAATATCCACTTTTACGCAATTCGGTTGATATTCATGTGGTTGTTGTTTATTTTTGTAACTGTAATTTTTCCATCGAAAAGAATGCTCAGACAATGAAATACATTCAAATATCGGCTGTTTGTTGTTGTTCAATCTTTAATTTGTTTTTATTCAAGTTTTTGTATGTTTATTTATTTGTTGTTTATCCATTTACCATTGAGCTGTGTGTCTGTATGTAAGTGTGTGTGTATGAGTGTGTGTACTGATTCTTGAAATTGCACTCGGATGCGTTTGTTTATTTTAAAAATTGTAAACGCTGCTCATGTGAACTTCTGTCCGAGAACAAAGTTTTGTTTGAGTTTATTTATTTGTCCAGTTGATGTGCTGTCTGTTTTGTTGTTGTTATTGTTATTGTTACTTTGGTGAATGCTAAGTGAAAAGTTAATTTAAAAGGGTTAAATGAAATTTTTTATTGACAGGTAAAAATGGCAAACAAGTAACCTGCCAGCAGTCAGTCGAGGGTTAACACAGAGCGTAAAGTTTAATTTGGCTACTGGCTGCTAATGGAAGTCAGCTGTTTAATGTTTTCTTGCTGTCTATCTGTCTTTCTAACTGGCTGTCTCTCTCTGTCTGTGTGCGTGTGCATCTCTTAGTGCACCTGTGTGTGTGTGTGTGTTTGTGTGACTGCTATTTTCTGTGCTTGTTTGTGTTTCTCTTTACAATATTTACAAATTTTCATATTTTTCTTTTCTTTGTATGAAGTACTTTTATTTAAAACCGTTCATAAATATTTATTGGCTGTAAATGTTCATATGAATTATTTGTATGTATGTATGTGTGAATGTGTGAATGTGTGTGTGTCAACGGCAATCAACGACGCAACGTTTCAAGTCTTTGCGAACCATTTGCGAAAGCGCAAAGTTTCAAGTCTTAGTTGTTAGTTGCTGTTGTTGTATTTGCTGCTTGTTCCGTTGCCACACAATTTTCATTAAATCGAAAAATATATTAAAAAACATCAAAATCGAAATTATCGAATGCAAATGTTGTCCTGTTTCTGTGCTTGTCCCATGGCTGCAAACTTTTGTGCTCCTGTTGCTGTTTTTGTGTACCAAAAAAATTACTCTGCGCTCATGAATTCGAACTCTTTGCTGCTTGTTCGTGGTTCGTTTGTTCTTTCGAGTAATATATTTGAGTTTGTTTGTGTGTGTGTGTGTGTGTGTGGGTGTAAACCCCATGTCAGCATAGAAATGCAAATATCTTCATTTTTGTTTTTCATGTTTTCGATCTATTTTGTAAACTTTTATTTATTAATTGTTGCTTTACGTTGGTATTTTTCCACATTATTGTTATTTAGTAAAATGTATTAATTTTTTGTTTTTTTGTTCAATACTTTTCTGTAAAACAAATATAATATTTTTTTAAATGTAATTCTTTAAATTTTTTCCTTGCAATAATTTTGCTTAATTCTTAGTTGTAATCTCATTATCGTATATAAGTAATCATTCTTATATTATTTTTGGAATTATTTCTTTTTGACTTCTTTGTTTTTTTAATAAAATTTTAATGATTTCGCCTGCTCCACGGCTGCAGCTGTTCTCGGCAGCGTTCTCGCAAAGCTTCTCCATACAACGTTCCTCGATGCAACGCTTTGCCTTACAACGTTTTGAGCATAAAACGCCACAAACTGTTCCCGACCACACAACGTTCTCCCCTACAACGTCACCTCACGCCGCTCGGCCTTGCAACGCTTACACACAACGCTTACCGCTGCCCTCAACACGGCGCTGCTGCCTCCTTCGCTCTGCTTATTGTAGATTTGTAATTTTTCATTTTCATATTTTTCGTTTTATATGTCTTTTTCAGTTTGGTTGTTTGTGGTTTCTTTTTCGGCTTTGGTTGTTCTTCTTTGTAATTGCAACTCTTCTTCTAGCAACTCTTAATGTATTTTTTTTTGTTTTTTGGGTGTCTGGTATCATCATTCTTATTATTTGTTATCCTGGTTTTCTATTTTAATGTTACTTCTGTATATTTTGCTTGCAGTTTTATCGATATTTTTGTTTTACTTGCTTTTTTGTTGTAACTATTTCGATTACTAATGTCCATTTTTTGTTTCATTTAGGGTTCGTTCTGCTTACGTGGCTTCTGTGTTGCTTCTGTCTGCGCTCGTGTGTGGCTGTAAGTGTATGTGTGTGCGTGTATGTGTGTGTGTGGTTCTGTGTTGTTTGATTTGCAAAACCAAATTCTCCAGCGTAACTTTAGCCATTTGAGTGTTGTTTTTGTTTTTTTATGTATCTGTTTTCGTCTGTTTTGTTTTACTTGAAAGAAGTTTTCGTAATATTTTGTGGTTTTTCGATAATTCTGAACTTTTGCTGGTTGTCCTTAGTTGTGTTTGGAAAGAAACGGAAATGTTGCTGTTCGCTGGGTCCTGTGTGTTCGAAACTAGAAAATTAAGCACGTCCCTTGCGAGCTCCTGAAACGAAAAGATGAAAAATGTAAGGATTGTGAGTTAATTGTACAAGTGGAATAATATATTTAAAGGGTGAAACTTTTTTCAAAAATTCATGGAAACCTTTTCTAAAGGCTTCCAACTTAAAATTTTGAGAATTTTTTATTATTTCGTTGCTTCATAACTTTTATGAACGAATTTTTTTTAACGTTGCCTTACTATATTTTGAGTATGAATTGATTTTTAATTGTTTCGTTGTTTGTGGATATTGGTTTTCTGCAGTTAAGCTACTTTAAGCATTCTATTTTCTGCCCTTCTCTACTTTTTGCACTCTATTTTTCCTTTTCTTTCTTCTCTTTTAAATATTAAGATTGCATTGAATTGCCAATGAATTGTTAGTAATTTTAAGTAAATTTTATTATCAACTTGTGGCATGCAAAAGAAGTGCTTCTTAAATGCCGATGTTTTTGTAATTAAATAAATAAATTAAATAAAAAATTAATTTGTGTTTGTCAATTTGAAACAACTAAAAATCAATTCATACCCAAAATGTGGTAATTCAACGTAAAAATGTTTTTTCCAAAATAATAGTGAGCGGCAACGTAAATTAAAAAAAACCATGAATAAAAGTTATGAATCAATGTAAAAAAAACTTCTCAAAATAATAGTTATCAGTAAAGTTAAAAGAAAAATTTATAAATAAAAGTTATGAAGCAACGAAAAAAAAAAATAATAATTATCGACAACGGAAAATATACTTGTTTCTTATAACCGTTATTATGCAACTCAAAAATATTTATTACATGATAAAAAATGTCTTATTGGGAATAATTATTACACCGTGCGACAAAAATTAAAAAAATTTGTCACACCGGAAAAAATTCATAAGGCGTGAAACTAGAGACCAAACATAGTAGCACTGCGTACTCAGTTTTTCATTTCTACATCCTTTGTCCTTTTAAAAGGACTTCAAAATTTTGAACGGGATAAAAAATAAAAAAAATTATAAAAAATACTTAACCTAGTTAGAATATGGCGATATGTATATCAGATCAAAGAGGAAAGGGTCAAGAATTTAAATAAAATTTATTTGTTATCTATTTGTAAAAAAAGGATATGAAAAGGTCCTTTGAAAATTTTAATCCTTTATATCCTTGAAATTTTATGTCGAATTTTCTTGAAAAGTAACTGTGTTAAAACCCAAAATCTCCTTGATCACGTGTCAAAATTTCATTATTCTCGCTTCACTGATTTTGTATCTATTTATTATTTAAAATACTGATACTCAAATAAATTAGAGCTTTTGTACTTCATTAGACTTGCAGCTTCCGCCTTTTTTTTAATAACTTTCGAACCAATAAATTTAGAGTACTGAAAGTAATGAAAATAATGTGACAACCTGTTAAAGAGCGTTAAAAGGATGTTTTTTGAACAATCGAATTTGAATGTCCATAATTTTACAGCGCATCAAAGTTATTTTTTCTGGTTCATGTCTTACTGGAGGTTTAGACAATACAATTAGATTTAATTTTTTTTATTTGAAACACTCTTAAGCGTTACAAAATGACTCACGCCAGTGCAATATCAAGTTGTAGAATCTATCAAAACAAAAAAAAAAACATTTAATTCGATATATTGTACCCGCTTTGTTTAATTTATCCCGTTAAGTATTTTTCTTTCAAATATTTTATTAAATTCCTTTTTTATTTGTTATAATTGTACCAACTATTACGAAGTGTTTGTAAGAACTTTTCTGATACTAATAAACTCTATGTAGAGAAAATAAAAATGGTGAAATAAAAAAAATTTTAATTCAGACAGCCAACCTTTGTCTCTGTTAGTTGTCAAATAATCTTATCAAGAGTTGAATCTATTAGTATCACAGCGATTACTCAAATAAAATTAATATACCCATGCAGTTCCTATTCCTCTCTTTATTCCAGTTATGAAATCATGAAAATAATAATGAACTCTTATAACTAAAATTCCATCACGCTCGCTTTTCAGCGGCACCACTTCCTCTACATCCGCTTCCGCTCGTTCAAAACGTTTACTTCGTATGATAAATAACACGTGACTTTAGTTCTCAAATTCGCTCGCCCCCAGTTCAAAACCCAACACCGCGACTGCTGCCAGCAACCGCACCTTTTTCAGCGTCAAATTTATTGGCCACAAAAGCAAAGTTGAACATTTTCGGTGCGGTTTTCAGTTTCTGGTTTTATGCTCAGCGTCTGACGGCAGCGCGGCACATTCTTTCGCCCAACTAATTGGCCGGCAGCACACGCCGAATGATATATGAGGCTTTTAGTGCTGGCAGACGGCTGGTCAGACGATGGACGAGCGACGCAGATAGTCAGTCGCGTGGAATGTTTCGTAAAGAAAAACAAAGGAAATCGAGGCCAAAAAGCAGCACAAATACATACAAAATGTGTAACGAAGGCGTTGCTGCACTGACACATCCTTTCCCAGGGGGGAAGAATGTTTAAAAAATACAGCCAAGAATTTACTTAATGAGAATGAACTTGTCTGCAAGTGGGTGTGACACACGCTTGAACGAAAAAACGAAAACAAAAATTGCCAGAACTAATGAGCGCCGCATGCACTACATACATATTTACATATACATATAAGTATGTATGAGCGTGAGTGCATCTGTGTTTGCACTGTTGGCGTTGCACTTAAATTCACTTTTCGCGGAATTGTCGCAGCGACTAGCGGCGCTTCGAGGCAATGTCCACATAATTGGCAATTTAAATTAATTCCTGCAGCTTGTCGGCACGTGTCGCCGTTTCAATATGACGTTTCAATATGACGTTTCAATATGACGTCGCATCATCATCGGGCTTTGTCATAATGCGCCTTGAAGCAGGCAGCAGTTGCAGTTGGCAGACACTCACCTTTGTCCTTATTCTTGCGTTGCTCCTTGGCGGTCTTGTCCTTGGACTTGCCCGGTTTGCAGTTCTTCTTGATGACGCGTGTTGCCTCGCACGACGGATCGCTGGTCGCCTTCAATTTGTCGGCGCGTGTCATCTGCCCGGTGGCGCACTCGGACCAGGAGCCCTTCTCATATCGGCAGGCTGCAAGTAAGCACAACAACAACAAACAATTTAATTATCAATTTACAGCAGAACTCTAACAACAACAACATTATATTTATGTACAAAAGCGCCGAAGTCCGGCGGGTAAAACGCATATTATGGCTTTTCGATGAAATGTGGCCTGTTTGTTAGCTATTATCGTGTTGTTGTTGTTGTTGTCGAAATGCATAGAAGTACTAATTAACAATGATTTGTGTGACAATAATTTGACACTATTGAAGATGCTTTCGCTACGGCTTCGTTATTAGTTTCCCGGAATGGCAAATGGCTCTAAGCACGTAAATTGTGCGCTCCAATTAACGCGCGCGGCAGTACTCGACGGCGCGCCAGTGGGCACATAAATTCATTGCATGAACGGCCACAACAACAACAACAATAAGGACCACAGTAATTAAAATGTCGAAGCCATAAATGGGTAGTGGAAAGATGTCAAAATCCAATAGTCAATCGAAATGCCTTTGGCCATGGCGTGCAAAATTGTTGCTCTTTTTGTAGTTGTTGTTGCTGCTATTGTAGTAGCAATTGTTGCAATGGAAATTTACAACGAACAACAAACGGGCAGCGGAAACGATAGTTGTAGTAATTTGTGTGAAAATTTGTGTATAGCAAAATGAAGCTTTCTATGTGTGTGTTGTTGTTGTAATTGTAAGGGCATAAAAGCATTTTCAGCAACCAAGTGTTGAAAATTGAGGCAAAGATATAAACGAAAGGGGAGAGAAAAGAATGGTAAGGGAAAATGTAAATGAACAGACGACTGCATAGATGTGGACAGTGTTGCCACTAAGAATTTTTTTCCCTACCAAAATTGGTCCAAAATCAATCTCAGCCTACCAAAATAAATTGGCTATACAAAAATTAATTTTACTGCATTATAATTTTATCTGGATCGCCGTCCACTAAATTTTGAAATTGTGAAATGAATGGAAGAAGATTTAAATTTTCTTCAGAAAGGACTAAATGTGGCGTTATAATATCTAATAGCTTTAGATCTTCCCTGCAGAGACGTTCGAACTTTTGCATGTAAAATTTGTTCACAAGCTACAGAGTAATTTTAAAATCATAAAAAAATTAATAGAAAATTTATTAATACAGTGTGTTGCCTACCAAAATTCCTTGAAAATCACAACCAACCTACCAAAGCCTTAATTTATGAAACGAAGCTACCAATTTTGGTCTAATTAGACCAAAACGGCAACACTGCATGTGGAAAGAGAAGAGGACAACGTGGAAAATGAAATGCACGCATGGAAATAGCAGCAAAAGAAGGAGTGCAGAAGGAACGGAAAGAATGACTAGAGCTGAATGCAAGGAGGGATTAGGTAAAGAGAGAGAAAGAAAGGAAAGAGATGTTAGCTTGGATTACTTTACGATAGGTTTCATTATGATAAATCTCGCTTTGGTTTCAAGATTTAAACTACTGAAACCATTTGATGAAGTTCACTAAAATTCTTTCTTGTGTTAGGGCTCAATAGTAATCTTGATCCAATGGTAGTATGACATCCTTTGGGATCAGCGGAAAGGTGGTCTGTTCTATGTTATCTTTATCTCCATAGCTCCAGCAGATATCACTCAACTAGAAGCGCCATTTAATCAGTTTGAACCTTGTCAGCGGCGGATTCAGAAAAATATTTTGGGGTGTTTCAAAAAGTAATTCTTTAACCTTTTCGACCCCAAAGTTACCTGAGAGCAACTTCACCTATTTGTCATCTTATAGCAAATGCTACGATTGATTTTAACACTGGACAACAGCATGTCTGTTGCATGGAGTTTTTTACATGAATCTGAATCGTTTTTCCACGCTGTTTTCAAAACCATACTCCGTTTTATGTAACAGCTCTAGTTTTCGCAAAAAATAGGCGTGTCACTTTTTCGAATTTTCCTCGGCTTTTTTCTCGTTTTCAACTGTAATTTTCGAACCAATAATTCCATCCACATGATTTTTATATAGTTGCACTAACAACATCTCACGCCATCTTTTCAGATATTAATCAATTTTATGCGTTCTAAATTGGCGTTGTAATAAGGTTTCAAAGTAGGAAAATATTGAATTTCAAGGCGTTTTTTCTGATGGCGAAAATTTTACAGATGTTTCATATATCAAGTTACAAAGTATATGAATATCTTAAGAAGAAACATCAAGCAATACAACTGAGGCAACATTTTTGGCGGAATACTCATTCGTACGAAATAATAGCAAAAATGTACCATAGTCATTATCATCACATTTCATACTTTTTCCTTATATCCAAAATATGCAAAATTTTGAATTTTTTTGTTTCGAGCAATTAAAAATCGTTTTGTTTTTTGCTTGTATTTCAGACTATAAATGGAACATATCAAAGAGCATATTTTGCATTATAATAAATAAATAAATAAAATAATAATTAAATAAAATAATAATAAAATAATAATTAAATAATGCCAACCGGTTTATTTGTTTAGAAATTACGATCAAAAATATGGAAAAAGTAGAGGAAAATCTGAAAAAATGACACGGTACCTGTATCTCACTAACTAGAGCTGCTAGAAAAAATCTGAGGATAGATTCGAAATCAGCGCACCCAAATTAGTAAGAAACAGTGGAAAAACTCTATGCAACAGAAAAAAAGTGTTTTTTTGTGGTCCTGTGTAATGGTTAAATAAAATCAAAAAGTGATAATTTTTTTTCCATAAATATTACATAATTTTTCTGTAATTAAAAAATATTGATACAAAATTTCTTTAACCCGTTTTAAGCTAAAATTGTTCAAAAGTAAACTAGTGGAAAGGAGTGCAAGAGCAGAAGAGTGAAAGTATGACAGACAAAAAGCACAAATGCTAATATATGATACAACAAAAAGTTTCCAATAGACAGAAAATTTAAAGAAATGCAAAAGAGATAGTAATACGATTCCCAAGTGCAAGTTGCGGCCAATGTGGGCAGAGGACCACAACTGATTGCGGCGCTCAAGCAACAGCAGATATAACACGGAGCTGCCTCTATTAACTCGCTCTGCGTGCAGCACAAATTGCTTTGTCCTGTTGCCGTCGTCCTGCCGCATAATCTCTCTTGTGTGCACATAAATACGCCCTCACATCTAACTACTCGTACATACATACATGAATATATTGTTTAAACATACATACATACATATGTACATATGCGATTAAGTGTGTTTGCATAACAGTTTATTGTTGTTTTTTTGTTTGTTTGCATGCAAGTGTGCGTGCGACGTTAATTGACGTTGCGGTTGCATGTGTTTGTTGGTGTGTGGGTGTGTTTGCGTGCTGCGTTGTAGTACGTTACCTCGTTTACACCCCGCCGCTCCACTTTGGCCACTACGCTTTTAATTTCTGGTCAAACTAGCCATTTTCAGGAAAGTATAAATAAAGGATATGCCAGGATGTGTGCCTTATCTCGTTTGCATACATTAACATAACAATTGCAATGGACGCAATGACAGCAGCAGCAGCAGCATCAGCAGCAGGAACCGAGCGCAGCGGCACGCTGTCAGCTAAAGGAACAAGCCGCCAGACAGATAGCCTGTCGGACCGCCAGTTGGTCGGCGATGGCAAATGAGTGCATGCAAGACAGCGCCTACGGTTTATGGACAACAAGGGGGAGGCACGAGCCGATAAAACGCAGGTTGTAAAATGCAAATTGGCAGGATTTCATTTAAATTTTATTGCCTGGGCATGGGCCAGCCAGATAAACGAATTGGCATTGCACGTTTGAGTGTTTTTTTTTTTAAGAATTGTAGTTATGTTGTTGTACGATGCGCGTGGGCCATTAATTTTGCAAACGAAGCAAGTTTTTTGTTGAAGGAACTGCAAGTCTGGAAGCATAAAATTGCATAAAGACAAAGCAGGGACTTGTTCAAAATGGTGAATTCAAATGGAAACTATTGTTGCGAGTGTTGCAATGGGCAGTTAAGTGCTTAGCAAGCATCTTAGTTGTTTTTGTTGATATTCGATGCACGAAAAAGCTGAGTATTCGAGTCGCATTTGTGACTGGAATTAATGAAAAGCAGTTTCATTGGCTAACTACAAGAAAGTTTATGCATTCTGAGCAGTTGCATGCCACAATGCTTTGTAAGCGATTTAACATTTGTGTACCTTGTTCGGCCCTCTTCAGCATTTAGTGTTTTGGAGAAGGAATATATCTCAAAGTTATGTTTTGTGAATTTTTTTTTGTGAATAAATGAATTCATTTCCTGTTTCTCCTAAACCTTTCGCTATTTTGTTGCCATATGGCAACATGCTATTTTGTGGACGTCTGCGTCCTTTTTTGTTTGTCTTTAGAATAGTTTGAAGTTTTAGGAAAAATACGAAATTAATAAACTGAATATTTAAGTTTAAAAATAGAAGTATACACGTTTTTTTAATGGTATATCTTGACATAGTAAAGGAAGAAGAAGCAGAAAAAATTAGAGAACTTTTTAATTTGACGTTTTCTTTCAATTTAGATAACTTTTTTTTTAATTTTGGCTGAAGTAAATGAAGAAATATTCAAATTTTCGTTATGCGTAAAAAGTTTTATGTTTAAGTAATTATTACAGCCACAACGATGTGGTTGCTCTCATAGAAAAACACTCTAAAATACAGGGTCCGAGTATAAAAATTAAAAAATTTCTTATGGAATGTTGCCACCACATAGTAACCACATAGAAGCCTAAGACGTAAAATTTAAAATTTTAACTTTTTTCCAGTAAAAACCTGTAGCGAAAGGGTTAACATCTAAAATCCGATTGAGAACTAACTGATTGTTAAAAAACAATTTGGCAAACCAACCAAATGCAGAGTAGTGTTGTGCCGATATGATGTTGTGTGGCCTAAAAGTATGCTGAGAATGTTGATACAGTAAGACAACTTTCCATACCTCCAGAGTTGCATGTCGATACTTAGTTTTATTATTGCATACTTTGGGGCACTGCCTAGTGGTAGGACTCGCTGAATGACTGAGGCTGCCACACAACGATTTTTGTGGCTGCTGTCGTTTCAAACAGAAAGAAGAAGCAGTCTTCCACTCGATGTGTAAATGTTCGTCCCTGGTCAGAAGAAGACTTAAATGCCCAGGTTCTTTGAGAGACTCACTAAAAGACTCAGGCTGCCACACAACAACACAATTTATAATTTATAATTATACTTCATGTGTAAAAGTTTGTCCCAGGCCAGAAGAAGACAAAGCGAAGTGCCTCCTCCTGGCAGTCATAGAGGGCACTCACAATAGGCACTAATGCCTCAGAATAAAATTACGGGTTTTCCATACACGCCTTCTGAACCTAATCAAACCTAACACTAATCTAAAGTTACAATTATATTCCAAATGGGGAGGTTAATGGGGTTTCGACAGTACATTTTGATTATTGCTTTGTAGAAACCCAAAAGTTGACAACCTTACAACTCCGATCGTATGGGGGACGCCCTCTGGTGATGAATTTCTGAACCTTAAGTAATTTTGTATTTTTTGTACTCAAGAATGTTGGCGATCGCTGAATAAATAACTTAAATCGGTTCAGTAGTTTCCAAGATACGATGTTTTCTCGCTTACTTAACTACTACATTTACAAATGGGGAGCCAATGGCATAGAAAATGGTAAATTTTGTATGGCAGCCCCCTTAAGACTTGGAGATAACGGGTAGGTATGTTTGGAAGAAACTTTCGGAGGGAGAAAAAAATGGGTAGCGGTCATACATTTGATACGTCTGGGGGCAACCTGGGAGCAGTGGGAGCCTATTGTGTAAAAATGACCATTTTGTATGGGAGCCCCAATAAGGGTTGGAGATGGGGCTTAAATATGTTTGAAAGACATGTTCAGTAAAGAAAACTAATGGGGGTCAGTCATAGATTTTAAACCTCTAAGAGCAACTTCTGACCAGCTGTGGAGTAATTTGTCGAATTTCCCAGGCTTTTTGTGAACTTTGACCTCGATGCGACGCCATTTAGCTCCACTCTAGCCCCAAAATTTTTTGGCTCATGCACTTTTTCACCAAACCGCATAAAATGAGAGGTTGCGGAGCATCGAAATCGAAAAATCTTGCACTAAGTCATGTCTAATGAACATAAAAACCACTGGTATGCTTGACAACTTGTATGAAAATTTTGTCAATTGTGATGTGCTGGAACTGCTAAACAAATTTGGAAATCATCTATGTATGTAAAATAAAATTATTATTGCAGAAAACGTTTCATAGGTATTGTAAACATGTACTTTTTTTGTGGTAATAGGTAATTTACTTCATAAATCTTCATTGCGCTCTCTATTGCAGAAATATTCTGAACCTGTAAATATGTCGCTTCTTGTTTGTAAACTACTCTACAACGACAAATTAAAAAACTGCGAGTTTTATAAGTATGTTTAGTTCAAGTAGTAAATAACTGCATTCTACAATATATAATTCCAACATTAATTCGAAAATGTAACCAATATCACTTTGCATATATTTCTATTGTTGCAAAATAAATTCTCTTGACACATTTTTCTTCACTTCTCACACATATTTTTCTCCTGACTTGGCACTTTTAAAATTGCACCAAAAATCTAAAGAATTCTCTGGAATTTCGCACAAGTCAAACAAAGGCAATTAACACGCCTGAAAGTATGCCACAAATTGAGAAAGAGTTCGTTACCTCTTCGCGCACCTACAACTGAAGCAGGAAAATGAAAAGCACGACAATGGCAAGGAGGGTATTAACGTGGTGAAAATGTGCAACAACAACAACAACAACAAGAACAATACAATTTAAAAGGTTACAAGCAAAACAATTGAACGAAGCATGAACAACAAACGTTGACGGCAACGATGGCAGCCAAATTGCAATCGCGCGCACTGAGCTCGACAAACGAACGCTCGACTGTGTTATTTTTCGAATTTTTTTTTGCACGTCAGCGAAATGACACGAAGAAAGTGGTAAACGTTTTAAGCGCCAACAAATCGTTTCCCCGCCTCAGTCAGGCAATAAAAGAAACGAACGTATTTCTAGAGGGAAATGCTGGAGCTGTAACAGTGCAGCGCGGGTGGCGGCGTAGCGGAGGCAAGAAAATAATAGCATTGCTGCAATTATGTAATACACAATTATGCAACAACAAATGCGAGAGTAGAGCGCCCGGCACTACAAAGTCATGAGGCGTGTTCGTGGCCAGCCAGCTGCGGCGCATTTCCCATCGCAATACGTCAAAGCCAAAGCGAAAACTGCTCGCTGTGGCGTCCGAGAGGGTTGCAGCAGAATGCGCCGGAAGCGCATCATTACAGGCAACGGCGCGGATGCTGCTGCGTGTGTTATTATTTTTATTTTTATTTTTATTTTTATTTTTATTTTTATTTTTATTTTTATTTTTATTTTTATTATTATTATTGCAGTCGGCTGCGCGCGCTGGCCGTTGCTGCTGCTGCCTCTTGCGGCTATGTGCTTGAGCGCGAAGCAAGAGCAGCGTAAGCCACTTGAACGCTGCCTTTAATATTAATGGTGGAAATTTCGCCTTTTTAAATGCGCTTCTAGCATGTTTTATTGTGGCCATTTTGAAAGGAAAAACACAGGAAGAGAAATGGCAAGCGCTATCGGCTAACTGGCTTGCAGACGCGACCAGTCATAAAAGGTAATTACGCCGCTCAGGCGTAACAACAATGATGACGTTGCTGCTTTTGCTTGGTTATTGTTGTTGTTGCTTCCGTTGATAAGTGCCATTATTGTCGAGCGTAGAATTTTGCGAGTGTGAGTAAAAGCCACAAGCGGAATTTTTCCCCTCAAGGCAATCATAAAAAGCTGGAAGGGACGATGGATGTAACAAATACAATCAAACTTATTAATAGACATTTTCAATTTTTAGTTAATAATTTATAAAATAATTTTTCTGCCACAAGAAAATCTTCTAATATCCTCAGAGAAGAAAACAAATACTCGTAACGTTTTTACGTTTCACTCCAGAATTGTTCGGAATGCATCAACTGATAACGAAATTTGTCTCAATTCAGGTAACAACCATTTCAACGTTGGCCAATTTTTTTGCACAGTCAACTACTTTCAAAATTGCAAGTAATAAATTGAATGATTTTTCTTTCGTTATTTGCAACTTTTGAGGATCCGCTAAATTTGGTTTACTTTTTATACGGTATGCAGTTTCTTTGAAAGGCATAACAAACAGTTTTTTAGATGGAGATGGATCTTAAGCTAAGGTCCACGATTGCCGCAAATGCGCCGATCATAGCCCGATCTGGTCGGGCATTGACTACGCAGAAATTGTCAATTGAGCAAAACATTTTTATTTGGATCACACGATTGCCCCAATTTCGACAAATTTTGTCGGCTCAACCTAGCGAACAGAAATATCGCACCGAACGATTTCATAGGTAGGTCACACGATTGCCCGAATCGAAAAAAAAAAATTGAAATAAATTCTCAAAAAATTTCAAAGCACCGACAAAATTGTCGGTTGCTGTGCTCGAGTTGCCGACAAAATTCGGCTCAATTTTAAATTTGTTTGTCTGGCTTCAACTGTTCACACGATTGACGCTACAGTACCGATTTCGTTCGGCGCAACAGGAGACAGATCGAATATTTTTGACATTTGCGCCGAAACCGAATCGAGTTCACACGATTGGCATTCGAGTTTTTTAAAAATGCGTAAAATTTCTACGCATTGCGGCAATCGTGGGACCTTACCTTTAGACTTTTCAGATTAAATTTGATAAATCAGATACTATAATGACTAACTAATTTACTAACTAACGCATTGCTTTTTCTTAATAGGGGAATCGCCTGCAAGCTGGCTCGTTTACAAAAATATGAGAGTGTATTACTATTGTTGTATATTGTTGAAAGGGTCCATGGACACATCCACGTAGACATTGCTGTCCATTGTGCTCCAGCTATTGCCTCCTCTTTTGACTTTTGATCCGGGCTTACAACCACTTGAAGTAGATCTGGCCAGCCTTACCAGTGTTGCCAGATTAGAAAATTTGCTCGTCAATTTCGGAGATTCTTGGGCTTTGAAGATAATTTTTAGGAGGAAGAATTGTTTAAGAGAAAGTTTAGGAGATTTTGATGGTGATGCACTTGACATTATCACTGGCACTGAAGCCTTGAATATTGAAAGCTAAAGTGTCTAATTTAATTCAATTAATTGTTATGCTTTATAGTGTTTAATTTATGCAATGAATAAAGGAAGTTTACAAAAGTGAATTTCTTACTGATCTAATTTTTTATAAGTTTGCTTTTGCGTTAAGTTTGTGTTAAGCTGAAACTGAATGAATAAAAATGCTGCAATAAAAATAAATAAATATATTTTTATCATATGAAAAGTAATTACTTAGTTAAAAGTGATAGAAATTAATTTTTAAAAAAATTTTAGGAGGTTTTTTAAATTTTTTGGAGGAAGTTTCAGCTTTTTTTCAAGAATTAGGAGAAAGTCATTTCAGGTATCTGGCAACACTGAGCCTCACCGTAGGGTGATTTTGCAGCCTTCAGTAGGCAGCACTTGACATCAAGTTTCCCCGAGACTTTGGATCTCTCTTAGTCTGGTCCGTTGCTTTTAAAAATCGAGAAATGTCCCGCAGCTCGACTTCCAGCAGCTCATCCTATATTGGATTCATTGTGGCAAAACAATTGTGCTAGGACATTCACTAATACAGTAAGCAGTGATATATGAGAGTGCTTTATGATATATGAGAATAAGTGATGTATGAGAAAGTTTTTCATTCTACTTTTGAAATTAATAGAAAATAAGCTCGACTGTATTTTGGGAGATAATCGAATCCTCGACTTTGATAGTCCTCTGGCTGGCTTCTCATACCGAGACCCTAGGTTCGATTCCTCGCTCGGGCTGGTAAAACACTCGTCTACTTCTATCGCTATCCACATGAAGCAGATGAGAATTACAAGAAACGCACAAGTGCACTCTTGGCAGGCAATGGAAAAACCTCCAAGTGTGAAAGAAAAATTGCCAAAAATCGCCGTTCGGGTTGGGCGTTAAACTGCAGGTTCTCTAATCCCTCTCCCCCCTTGTAACACATGTTGAAAAAACAATTAAGCATGCATATTTCGAACGTGTGTAAATTATGGTATTACAACAAGTCCATATAGAGGCCTAAGTGTGTTTCAGACAAAGGCATCCACCAGTGTTGCCAACTTTTCATTTTCAAAAATAAAAGAAAAATAAATTTAAAATTAAAAAAAATTTAAATTTAAATTAAAAAAAAAATAAATTTAAAAAATCGCGTTTTACACTCAAAAAGCACTGATGAGCAAAAAAAAATAGCAAATGTTGGTAGTTGTGCCAAATTTCTGTGCAACTTACTAGGAAATTTATTGCAGATTAGTGGCAACCATGACCTAAGTAGCAATTCAGCCAAGAAGGATAATTTTAGTTTACAATTAATATCTAAACAATGATCCAACATTTCAGTGTTGTATGATTATTAAATGAAATATACATAGTTATAAAAAAAATTTTACATTTTTTTAAGCAAAAATTATTGGTGTCTTTTAAATAAAAAAAAACACTTAAAAAACGCATCAAGCACCAAACTTAAAATTTTCCGCGTTTTGGTTTTCAAAAAGCACTAAAACTAGTGCGAAACGTACTAAGTGGGCAACAGTGGCTGTCACTTTAATCTAACCTAACCTTGGGTGAAAATCAAAAAAGGATATATTTTTTATTCTTTTAGTGAAATAGTAATCTTAAAATTATAATCTTTAAGTTGTAGATTCTTTGCATACGTTCTAAGATTGGTTATATCCCTTACATGTACTATATATTGTTTTTAAATTTATCAAATAAATGTTCAACGCTTTTATTATTGTAAACGCCATCTTGGAAAGTATTATATTTTTTTATTAATTTTTAGTAATTCTTTAATTTGACTCTCACCTATTTATTTTCATTAATTGTCAACTTTCGCACTCACCTTTTTTGCATTTCTTTTGTATGGTTCGGGTTTGATCGCATGCTGGATCGCCCTTCTTCAAGGTCAACGTTCGTGAACGCGTGTTGGTCTTCGTATCGCATTCGGTCCATGGATTCTTGCCGTAGCGGCACGACAGACCTAAAACCACACACACACAAACAAACAGAGAAGTGTGAGTATATGAGAATTGCCAGAAACTCAAAGCAAGGAAACATTAAAAAAAAACGATATAATGAAAAACAAAGCAATAAATGCCGATTTCATGTGATAATTAAAAGTAATTAAGCGTAATTAAAATTTAGTGCTGTTTGCGAGGAGAATAAAAGCAGTGCGCGCAAATAAAAATCGTAATGTGGCATTAAACGTAAACAATGCAAAGCCGACGAATGAGGCGCGTAGTGGCTGCGCCGCCCAGCGTGAAATCGCATCAATCAATTAAATTAATTTGCAATTAAGCAACAAATATCGGCCATCAAAGTGGGTGCAAAAATGAAGCTTTAAAGATGGCTGCCAGCGCACACAGGAGGAGCGGAGCGGGCATGCGGTGCTGGCGCCGGAAGTCGCTGTCATCATACAAACGCGCACGCAACGAGCTATTTCCGCCACACATTTGGCAACGCGGGCGCGTCTGCTGACTCATTCAATTTCCACACTTAAGCAGCGCGCCGCGCCGCCTCTACACCGGCAGCAGTTCATCACACGCGGAGCGAAGCGCAACGCAGCAAACAGCTTTTATTAGCATTTTCCGCTTTGCTGCGAATCGTTTGCCGCTTCTTCCCAGCCAGCGCAACCAGCATCAATTTAATGTCATTTTTATTTCAACGATTCGTCTTTCGAGGCAGCAGCGCCTGTTGCCGGCGTGCGCGTGCGATAAGCGAACGCAAACAACGCCGGCGTCAAATTAGAAGCAACATGGCTGAGTGGTGCTGTGTGCTGCAGTGGGCGAAAGTGCGGGCGAAGCGGCGCAAAGTAATCAAATAAAAGAAACGAGCCAAATCTCAAATAATGCGCTGATGGATGGGCATCAACTTATCTCAAGCGCGGTAAATGCAAGCGGCCGAAGAGCGCAAAGAGAGCAACAGAACGCAATCGGCGGGGCGCAGGGTATGAGGAGCCAATACAAACAGAAAAAGCAATACGGAACAGAACTAATTGCAACACTTTTCATTTAGCGAAATTAAAAATTGTTTATAAAATAAAAATTGCTATAAATTATTATTTTTTTTAATTAAAAAAAATTACTTTTTAAATTTTGTTTTTTTATTACAATTCTTTTTGTAATATGTTTACTCACCATCGCTCTTTGTGCCTCGCTCGTTGCGTATTAAAATTTCGTGATCGTCCTCCTCCCAGATTTCGCCCTGCGTTGCGGTTGTCGGCTGTGTCTGTTCGGCGACGGGCAGCGCCAGTGGCGTCTCCTGCACTTCTGTGGTGCCGCAAACGGTGACAGGCAGCAGCGCCAGTGTGGCCACAGCGAACACTGTCAGCGCCAATAAGTGGCAACGCTTCATGACGGCGGCTGCTGTCGCGCGCTGTGTCGTCGACGGTCTGGTTGCGCGGTTCGTTGGCTGACTGGCTGAGCGGCAGGCAGCTGTTTCACCTGCAAGCATTTGACAAGAAAAGCGGAAACATTGTAGATAAGAGCGCTGACTTTCGGTGCGACACTTTGCAACTTGAATTGCAAACTTTTTGACTTTGATGATGCAGAAAGGAAAATAAATAAATAAATTTGTAAAAAAAATAAAACATACAAACAATGATAAGCAATTGCAGCCAGTGTCGTAAATGGAAGAAAAAAAATCAAAATTACGAAGCTGACATTTGAGTCAGCAAAAGGCCGCAGGAGAGTGGCGTTGGTTGCTGTGGCGGCCTTCGATGTGCGTCGCAGATAATGTTGGCTGATTGATGAGCGCTGCGCTGAAGTCTTGGCGCAGTAATTCGGCTGACACGGCTGCAGTGCCGTGAACAGAAAACGCCCGGCACAGTGACATCGCAAAGCTTGTAACGGAGACATCTGGAAGCTGTTGGCGTCACGGAGCCAAAAGCGCAGAGTAAAGAGAAATGAAAACTTATGAAAAACGCCGCCGCTGGCGATTAGTTTAATAAATTGACATCGATTTTTATTTTGATAAAAAATGTAATAAATAAATTGAAAACTGAAGAGAAGATAAAAGGAGC
This sequence comes from Melieria picta, assembly GCA_964056695.1. NCBI lineage: Eukaryota > Metazoa > Arthropoda > Insecta > Diptera > Ulidiidae > Melieria > Melieria picta. Next base: position 7,829,911 of record OZ057399.1, on the reverse strand, counting down.
AAATAAATTGAAGCAATAAAAAAAATAAAATTTCAAATTTATTTATTTATGAAATGAAAAATGTATATGAAAGTATTAAAGTTATTAATAAAAACGGTAATTAATTAAAACAGTAATACAGTAATGAAGATAAAAAGAGACAAAAAAGAAAGAAACAAAGAAAAAAAAACAAAAAAGAAAAAATGAAATTTGTAGATATTTCTTTTTTTTATTAACCCTTATTCTCATACCCGGGTACCCGGGTGCCCACTGCGATGTATTTTCGTGAAAAAAACTGACAAATAATGAAAATTTTTTTTTTACCTTCCGGATCCTCGTTATTTAGGTGAAAAGCGAACAAATCATATATTTAAAAAATTTTGTTTTCTATATTGAAAACTTAAAAATTTCATGAAATGGGTACCCGGGTACCCCGTGTGCCAAACGACGTTAGTAAGTTTGGGTATGAGAATAAGGGTTAAAAAAAATAAATATGGCATGTGAAATGTTTTCAACATGAATTTTTATGTATTTGTTCACATGAAAGTAAAATAATAATAAAGTAAAATAACAATAAAGATATTTTTATTAAAGTTATTAATAAAAACGGAAATAATATAGTAATGAAGATGAAACAAAAAAAATTAAATTTGTAGATATGGTTTTTTTCAATAAAAAATAAATAAATATGGCATGTGAAATTTTTTCAGCATGAATTTTTTATGTATTTATTCACATGAAAGTAAAATAATAATAAAGTTATTTTTATTAAAGTTATTAATAAAACGGAAGTAATACAGTAATGAAGATAAAAGAAAAAAATTTAATTTGTAGATTTTGTTTTCTTTATTAAAAAAAATAAATATGGCATGTGACATTTTTTCAACATTAATTTTTATGTATTTGTTCACATGAAAGTAAAATAATAATAAAGTTTTTTTTATTAAAGTTATTAATAAAACGAAAGTAATATAATAATGAAAATTAAATGAATGTTTTATTTAAAAAAAATAAATATGGCATGTGAAATTTTTTCAACATTAATTTTTTATGTATTTTTTCACATGAAAGTAAAATAATAAAAAAGTTATTTTTATTGAAGTTATTAATAAAACGAAAGTAATATAATAATGAAAATTAAATGAATGTTTTATTTAAAAAAAATAAATATGGCATGTGAAATTTTTTCAACATTAATTTTTTATGTATTTTTTCACATGAAAGTAAAATAATAAAAAAGTTATTTTTATTGAAGTTATTAATAAAAACGGGAATAATATAGTAACGAAGATAAAACAAAAAATAAACAATTAAGTTTGTGATATTGGTATTTTTTATTTAAAAAAATAAATAACGACATTTGAAATTTTTTCAACATTAATTTTTTATGTATGTGTTCACATGAAGGTAAAATAATAATAAAGTTATTTTTATTATTATATTGTTTAGTTTATTATAGTTATACAGTGTTATTTTTATAATAACATTCTTAGGTTTAGTTATAATTTTATTGCTTTCAATAAATATCAAACAATTATAAAAGAGTCACAAAACCATCATTGACCGTTAAAAAAACCATATTCAACACAGACAAGTAAATAAATTACTGCGAGAACACAACTTCAAAAACACAATAGGGGTATTCACACCGAGCTCGTTACTTTGTTAATTCGGTACTCGGTAGTTTTTTAGATATGTGTATTTTTTTTGCAAAATAATCGAAAAGAAAACTACACGTACAAAACCAGCGAGTACCAAACTAACAAAGCAACGAGCTCTGTGTGAATACCCTTATTTTTTTTTTAGTTTTCTTCTTCAAACAATTCCCCGCCAAACTCGCCTTTTTGTCTGTCACTTTTCAACACTTTAGGTTTCACTTTGATTTGTCGCTGTCAACTTTCACCCTCGTAATAATTCTTCCATTTAATGTCACAGCATAGAGAAACAACTATAACAAAACAACAACAAAATTTGCACTATAGCGACCTAGAAGCCGCTGGCATTGTTTCAACTAGCAAAAAGCAAAATCGCAGCAACTTTACCTGTCTGCTCTATGGCAACAATAACAATAAACAAATACATACAGAGACACACACACATAAGTTAGCTTTGTGGAATCATCATCATTTGCAAGTGTGTGCATGCTTCTGTCTTTGAAGTGCAAAAATCCGGCGTTTATTCAGCTGCACGCGATTAATTTTCAAGCGAATTGCACAATTGTGCGCCGGCTTTGAAGTCAACCATTCATTTGGTCGCATGCAGCTATGTATTGTGCTTGCTGTTATTGTTGTTGTTGTTGTCTTGTGTCCCTTGGCTTTTAGCTTTGCTTTTGTGGCTGTTGTTGCCGCAGCGAGTCAATGGTGCGTATGAGTAACAACAACTGCAAGCTGTCGCAGACAGTTCAAATGCCGAACACAAGCGAAAACATTTTACGGTGAAGCGAGGCCTTTCGTTTGAGTTTATATTTGAGCTGGTAATGAGTTTCTGTTTTTAAATAGCTGTTAAATAAACAAGTTTTAATTGCTAAATAAATAGTTGAGAAATGTCAACTATGAACTAGCATTAAGCATTTTTGCTACCAGAAATTGCTGAAATTTTTATTTCAATTAATTTAATTATAATTTTTGTTAAACGTGCTTATGAGCTGCTCACTGTTGTTGACGACCTATCGATAAATTTTGAGCTCTAGGAGAGTTTAATTAAGTATAAAGAAAAACAAACAGGCACACAATGTTCTCTTCTATCAGATCGTACACATCTTTGAGCAGCCGTCAAACATTGAAAGAGTTGGAAAAAGATATATTCTTCTCTAGTTAAACTGGCCAAAATCTTGGCAAGTGTTTATATGCTTTATTTCTTGTTTCGGTTGGTTTGAGTCCTAGGAGAGGAAACGATTTTGTGTTATCGCAATGGGCGCTAATTTTTGAGCTGTCACTTCCATCTAGCTATCTTTCTTCATATATTTTCTTCTCTCTTTCATTTGCTTTGGTCACTTGAGGGCTCTTTTAATGAATTCCTCTAAGCAGAGTAATGTACCAAACGTTCTAAAGATGCTTCAAGGCGTCAATAAAGCGGCAAGTCCTCTACGGTTTATAATAAGAATGATAGTTCGAGGCCAATCTGCTCCCAATGGGTTTTTGTGAGGTCGCTCTCAGGTGAGCATATTTGATAAAGATCCAATAAAATTAAAGATATTTTGCTAATTTCTGGCGTGTAATTTTCCTGTGTTCAGTTCATGCCAAGACTTGGAGCTCGACGGCAAAGAGGGAGTCCGTGTCTCCTTTGAAAGTTGGGAACGTCCTATCATCTCTTGGTGTGGCCAAGTGGAGAAAACGAGATCCTTGAAAGAATTTTGCGGCAGGCAGTACCCCGGTTATTTTGTCTCCTCTTTTTTGCTTTTCTTTAATGTCTTGTAATTGTAATTTAATTAATATGAAAAATTGCAAAATAATTAAAACAATTTTGCATGTCCATAACAACAGCGAAGCTTAATTGGTCGCAAAAAAAAACTCAAAAACATAGGAAACAAAACCATTAAAACACTGCAGTCGCTCGTGTACCTGAATCGGTGACTGCGTGTGTGTGTGTGTGTGTTGGTGTGTTTGAGTGGTCGTTTGCATTTTAAATGAATGCGGTTTGTTGCAATAATTTAAGCATTTTTGCGGTATAAAAATGAATTAATTATGGAAGAATATTGCGCCGGCAGCAACAGTGCGCTACTCTCAAGTGTTGTTCGTGTTCTTTGCTTGTTGTTTGTTATTTTTGTTTGTGTATTTATTGAAATACAATTTTCAGTGAAATAATTAATAAAAATGTCATTGCGCACAAAGTGTAAGTCTTGCATAATTGGTCATACATATGTATATATACATATGTAGCACATATATGTATTTATTTATTTATTCATATGTATGGCGGCGTAATTTAGATAAAGCGAACATTGAACAAATTTTCCATATGTTTAACTTTTATTTATATTTTTTTTTTAAATTTTTATATTTTTTAAGAATTTTCGAAAACATTGCGAAAATTCAAAAATTGCGACAATAGCAACTTAAAATCCTCGACTATTGCTTGTGGCTATAAAAGTGGAGATACACCCGACCTGTGCATCTCTCTCAGGTCTCCGCAAACTAGTTTTTTTTCTCCGAAAACTAGTTTTTCCTCTCCTCTTTTTCCACTCCAAACTTGAGCACGTGTCATTAGAAAAGTATGTGAAGGTATTGATCACTATTCACAAAACTTTCTATTTCACTTTCCAAATTTCTGTTATTTGTGCGCTGTGAATTCAACGCCCAACGAAATGTGTGACAACGATATGTGAAATAAGCGAGGCGTAACGTCTGCCAGTGCACTTAAATGATGAAGCTGCACGTCGTTGCCGTTCTCTCACATATACAGTACTTGTTGTTGTTTTTGTTGTTACTCTGGCTGCCGCATCCAGCCATTTCCGGCATGTTTTGCAAGTTAACTTAAAAAAAACTCACGTACAATGCATGCACACCGACAACCTCAAGAAATTTGCGCACAAGCATGCAGCGAAGTCGAAAGCGTAAAATAAACAGCAAAAAACCATAACAACAACAACTGACAAGAGCAGCCCAACTCAGTATGCAACGAGCCTTTCCACTTGATTCTCGTGCACGTTTGCCACAGCGCAGTCTGCTTTTGCTCGACAGTTGTGTTGCATAGTTTTCGGCTGTGCATAATTTGCTTGCGGCAAGTCGACGCACAGACACGTCGCACAACAGACAGTGAACTACATACATCGAACGTGCCGGCACATGAAGTGACTGCAACGCTGCAGTTTGAATTTTTTCGCTCTTTGCTCGTTGCTTCTCGTCAGCCTTCCTTGATTTTATAATTTTTTAGTTTTTTTATTTTTAATTGTTTTCAGTAAAAAAAACTTGTTCATGCTGCTGTACTGCTCGCATGTTTTACTTAATATCTGTGCGCACATGTGTGCATTTTCGTGCAAGTGAATGAGTTAGTGCTCGGCTCATGTTTAGCGCAGTGCGAAAATGTTATTACAAGTTTTTTAGCAACAAATTTAACCCTTTCCGGAAATTTGTACAATTTTTTCGACGATTTTTTATTTGACAGCGAACGCACTTTTTATGCAACAGCATTTTAATTTTCATTACGAAGGCTGTGTTGTATCATTCTGTTTAAAAATATAAATCATAATAGCCGTGGCTACACAGTATGAGTGCGTTTTGTAAGCAGCTTTTTGCAAGAATTTGAAAAACCAGCAAATGGCGGTATTTCTGCGTAGGAATTTTTAAATATGTAATACTTTTTGGTACCAAAAAGCGAAACAATTTCAAAGTTTAAATCTCAGTTGATTTATAGAACTTACTAAATTTAACATTTTTTGCGTCTAAATATTTTTCCCGAGTCTTTAAAAAAATTTTACGATATATCGTACAAATGGAAAGCAAAGGTTGCAAGTTATGTTTGCATTTTTTAAAGTTATCGGTATGGTAACCGATTTTTTGCGTTTGTATGCCTGCCACGCCCATCTGTAAACCACGTGGCTAATAAAATTCGACCATTCGGCAAGTTTCGATTAAAAATAAGAATTACTAGACGATTTTATGTTTTCCTGGGCAGACACGGGTTATGTAAGGTTAGACATGCGTACTTGCCACTCCCACTACGATAATAAGAATCGGCTATATTCAGTATCTCTCTGTAAAACTATATGAATTTTAGTTGATTCTGTGTTTTATTGAGGGGAAAAGAGCTTTGCAACAACAACAACGGTTATATAAGGCCGAATAAATGTGAATAAATTGTTTATATATATAATTTATAAAACTTTCGATCAAAATTAAATCACGTTTTGATTTTTTGTTGTTATAGTTAATTTATGTTTTCTATCACAAAATCAATGAATTGTTCATAAAACTTAAAAAACTGAAATCAAAAATTCATGAATTTTTACTCCTTTGCGGACCATTGTACGATATATCGCACAAAATTGATTCAGCTGTATTTCTCAACCAAAATAATTGTTGTGAAATTTTTTTGTATTTTATTGCTAAAACGTTCAATAAGAGTAAATACTTTGAAGGAAAAATTTGTATCTCAAGAAATGTGGAAATTGACCGGAAAGGGTTAAATCGCGCTGCAACTTCCGCTTCCGCTATTGAAACTAACAAACATTCACATATGCAAATACAGTGAATTTGTGTATATGCAAGCAACAAAAAAAACTACAACAACAACAACAACAACAGTTAGAACAACGCCAACATTCAACATCTAACAGATGACTAAGGCGCAAGAATGATGAAACAATTTGCCTTACTTATGGCGCATGTTTATTCACAAGCGCGCATATGTGTGTGTGTGTGTGTATATGTGTGAGCGGCCTTGTTAAAGTTTTTACGCTTCGTTTGGCAGCTGCGCGACGCCGTTTGCTCTGCTGGTTTGTGTGTATGGAGCGCGCCCGCTGACATTGCACACAATTTTACATTTTCGTAGGTGTTGACTTTTGTTGTTGTTTTTGTAGTTTTTGTTGCCACCGTCAGTGTAGCTATTGAAATGTTCAAGAGTTGTTGCTTGTTTATTTCTATTCTGTTTTTATATGCAACTTTTTCAGCTGATGCTTCGTGAGTATGTGTGGGGGCTGAGTGTGTATGCGTGTTGTTGTTGTTGTTGTTATTATGTTGTTCATGGTTTGTTGGCATTGTTGATTTGTCAAGTTTCTGTTTTGTCGCTTCGCTTGCTGCCTTCGCACGTATTGGCTGCCTGTGCACACACACAACTTCGAGTCCATCGGATGGGGGAGTCGGCCTGTAGAAGGGAAACGACACAACGTGGGCGTTCTGTGCGCTAAGTGAGTCGGGTCGATGGAATCGAGCTGAGCAGAGCAGGCAGGTTGTTTCCTCTGTCGAGTACTTCAAGTGTAACGATAGCAGTGTGTGTGTTGTATGAATACAACATCAAAGTGCCGTTGTGCGAAAGAAATGAGAAGTGCCATCCGACAGCTTTTGGCTCTTATTGGCAGCGCTTTCAAGATTTTCTTCAAGGTAATCGTTTGCAAATTTTGCTCATACTTTTTGGATACCATTTATGTTGTTTATTTAATAGAAAACATTTTTTACGGGGGCTCTTTTGTATCATAAACAACGGTGAAGATTATTTTATATGAGTGTATATGTGTTTGTTTTTAATATTTTCAAAACAGTAAGTAAATTAAAATTGACTTTTTGACAAAACTTTTTGTATTATCTTCTAACAAAGTTATTAGAGTTTCAGTTGTGCTTTGGGTTTTGATTTAACTTTGTTAATTTTAATTTTAATTTTTGTTAATTTTGTTGGATTTTGGATGAAAGACTTGGTATCATCAACTCTTCTGTACTGTAAAATGTACTGCATGTGCAGTGGCGCACAAAGGGGAGGGTTTTGGGGTTTAAACCCCGCCCGAAATATCTTTAAGTTAGTACAGAATTTTAATTTATAACCGTCGCATATATATTCAATCATCAATATTCAATCATCAATAACACTACTCGACCCAAAAAATGCACCTAAAAATAAAAGTGTTTTCTAGACTTACTTTGACGTTCAAAAAATTTTTGTAAGAAGCGTTTTCGAAAAATCTTTTTTCCCTCTTGTTTCAGTTATGAGCACATATCTCGTAAACGAATTATCCGACTAACACAAGCTGTCCGTCGGTTAGAAGATAATACCTTAGCCTTTTCAGAGATATACAGATTATCCAAATCAGATGAGATTTGGAGAAATTACTGACCAATTAAAAAATCATAAATTTTCGAATGTTTTTTTATAGATAAAATAAATTATCTCCTCTGGTTATTTGTGCAAATGTTAAGCCTAACATCAATAGAATCGAAAGAAAAATGACAGAGTTATGATGCACTCAGTGAAAACGCCAACTTTACATTTATTACACCGTGCGAAGAGAAAAATTTTTGCCGAGACCCATCCAAATATTGATATAGACGTGAAACTAGTGGTCATTTATAGCATCCTGGCATAGTCAGTTTTTCATTTTCTGACCCAAAAACATTCTTAAAGGACTTTAAAATTTTAAGGACATATGAACACATTTCAAATATTTTTTGAAATATTTGTGGTTGTGTAATGATGAAGATATGGGTATCAAATGAAAAAGGATAATTGTTTCCTTTGAACTAAATTTTCTATTTTGAACTTTCAGGACCAAAATATGTCAGGTAGGGAAAACATACATGTTTTGGATCTCCTGAGATCTCATCTCATCTCACACATCTCACTGCAATCTGTAGATTCATATATCTAAATTTTATTCTATTTCAAAGTTCTCAAAAAAGTTGCACAAACCCCCCCCCCCCCCCCCCGAAACAAAATCCTGCGTGCGCCACTGTGCATATGTTATATATATATGTGTGCTATTATATATAAATGTATATGTTTTTAGCAAAAGTGCCTCGAATAAGAGCTGAAGATGGTTGCAACTTTGGTGCATAAATGTTTCAAATTTCAGGTAAAAGGAATCAACGGTCTTATTGTTGTAGATTGAGGTAATGTTTTAGGACAGATGATTTCTTAGGACAGCATAAACCTTGAAGACCATCTGTTCCAGCGCCGTAAGAGTGAGCGTTGTGCCACTTCAAGTGGTACCACAACGAGCTATTAATTTGCCTTTAAGTTCCCCTTTTCTCTTTTCATTCAAGCATAACTAATAACTAACTAACACGGTTGCCAACTTTTCATTTTCAGAAAGCACTAAAAACCGCGTTTTTCACTCAGAAAGCACTAATGAACAAAAAAAGAGCAATTGGTGGTAGTTGTCCCAATGTTCCGTGACTATAACTTATATTTGTTTAACCCTTTCAGTCACAATGTCCAATATATTGGACTACAGCTCATACAATTCATACAGAACGGGTTTATTTTCATGTCGGCAAGGGTTAAGCAAGAATTAGTCTTGGTGTCTTTTAAGTAAAATAAAAGCACTAAAAAAAAAAACCAAGCACCAAACTCAATATTTTCCGGGTTTTTCAAAAAGCACTAAATTTAGTGCAAAACGCACTAAGTTGGCAACAGTGTGTAGGACCATTCACGGCAGTGCACAGTGATTCGTTCCATAGACAAAATTCAAAAAATTTATAGTCTCAGAATTTAACGATTTTGATGTCATTTGAAAGGTAAAACTCCAACTAAGAAAACCCCAAAAAATCTGTGCAAAAAATTAATTAGTGTGTGTGCAAAGGCGGCTCAAAGTTGAAACTTTTTTCACAAAAAAATTTAAACATATATTTTCTGTTTTTTAGTCTATTGAGTAAAAAAAAATTGTAAAAATACATGGTTGCCAAGAAGTTGCTAAAACTTTCAACATAGATTAAGAAATGATGTGGCCATTTTCGCTTTTAATGTTTTCTCAAAATTTGCAAAGCTTAGTCTTTTACTTTACTTTTAATTGAAAATATTTTTCTAAATTAAAAATCTGAAAATTGGCAAAACTTAGAGGAAAATATCTAAAAAGTATGTGAAAGTATGTTCCTGAATTTTTGTATTTTAAGAAGCGTTCTTTCTTTGTCGGATAATGTAATTACATCATCCGATATCTTCCGATCTTAGAAAATAATTCTATTTGAAAAGTGGTCTAAACACGTATTTTTCGACAAAATGTATTTTATTTATCCCTAAAAGTACGCAATCAGCATAAAAAATGAAAAAATCTGCACAAATGCAAAACATACATCTATTATTATCGTTTTTATTGCAAAACCAGAGGGTCCTGAGACAATTTCTGTTACTCTTTGGAATTATCAATGTTGACGTAACTGATTAAATGAAAAATCTGGAAAATATTGGCTTGTTGCTTTAGCTTTCCAAAAATGAAGAAAATTGCTAATTTAAGTCTCAGGCATTGCCAAACTACAAAATTTTAAGAAAAACAAAATGGAGATTTCAATTCAGCAGACCATGATTAACTAGTATGCCAAGTTTATGAAGAACGGACCACTCCTTCTAATTTTGTCCCGCGGTTGTATGGAGTCGAATCAATGTGCAGTGTTGCCAGATCAGAAGATTTCTTCCTAGATTTAGGAGATTCTTGGCCTTTTACGAAAATTTTTGGGAGGAAGAATTGTTTAGCGGAAAGTTTAGGAGATTCTAATTGTGATACATTTGACATTAGTAGTGGCACCGAAGTCTTTAATATAGAAAGCTATGCTTCAAAGTGTATAATTTATGCAATGAGTGAAGGAAGTTTATAAAAGCGGTATGAAATTCGCTTCGATTTCATATTTTATATGTTTTTTTATGTTAAGTTGTTGTTGAATGAATGAATAAAAAGGCTGCAATAAAAAACTTAATATATTTTTATTTATTTTTTATGGGAAGTTTAATTCCTAACTTTATACTGACAAAATTATTAAAAAATCATTAAAATAAAAAAATTAAATTAAAAATAAATTATAATTAAAAAAATCGTAGATTTTTTAAATTTTTGGGAGGTAATTTCACCTTTTTTAAGATTTAGGAGAAAGTCATTTTATATATCTGGCACCACTGATTGGCGGTTGTAGAATTCCATTACTACCGTTCACTACTGAAATGTTTCAGTACGATGCAGAATGAACACAAATAATTTCCAAATCATCAATGTGTGCCGCGTGTTAAGATGCTTGTTTCTTATTACTTTATGTTTTCTATGTATATTGCAACATATTTTAAATAATATGTCAAAAGTGATTTCACACACAGTGTAATAAAAAATTTTAATTTCTTTAATCAACCTCAAATAACTGATTGAGCAAATTGAGGCTGTCGCCGCCAATTGACTTGCAAAGCAGTAAATTTATGGAACATTACCGTTGCCAATAAGCGCGAAACGTCAAATCGATCTCGAGCTGACACCAAGCGCGCAGCTCTTCGGCTTTTTATAGCAATCACCAGGAATAGAAAAATAAGCGAAAAATATGTGTGCCGCACCTCCCCCGAGACCCTGCGTCGATGTCCTTAGCTACGGCAGTTCATGAGTTCAACGAGTGAGCGCCAGCAGAAAAAATTCAATTACATTTCGTAAAAAAATTAAAAAAAAGAAAACAAAATGAAATAAAGAGGAGAAACAAGCAACGAGGAAGTAAAGAAGCGAGCACCAGCAGCAGCAACGGAAGAGGCAAAGAAAGAAACTCAAGCGAAAGCTTTTCGGCAGAAGGTTGCCACGGGCGACAGGCAGCCAGACAGACAGACTGCCAGCAACGTTACTTTTCGCTGTAGACTTGCAGTTGCTGAAATGCTCGGCCAGTTGGCGCACTGATGCGCACCGACTGCGCAACGGCAAATGGCGCATGGCTGCCGCTGTTGGCTGCGGGCTGCGGGCTGGCACTGCTTTGCGTAGGTGTTTGCATTTGTAACCGAAATTTATTTAGCATGCTTTCAGGGGCACACTGCTTTCTTTGTGTGGGTGTGTGTGTGTGAATAAATAGAGTGGAATTTTGCACATATTTTTTTCCTTCTGCGTTATTTGGCTTCATTTGCAAAGCAAATTCATTTCTTACAAAAACTCTCAAACCATTGCAATTTTTTTGTTTGTGTTGCAATGGCAAATTGAATAAATGAGCTATGAACTTGTGAGCTGTGTTTGAAACTATTCAAACGTTGCGAGAAACGCTTTTCGGTTGCAGATGTTTTTGGGTTTGCTGTGAAATTGTTTTTATTTTTCACGTAAATATTGCAGAAACGCTGAGAATTTCTTTAATTAGGAGAATAAAAATTAAGTGGAATGTAGCTACTATAGTTTTTACATATAAGCTGATATTTTTATGTTGATATTTTTAATTTTAAATTTATTATTTATAATATTAATAATTAAAAGAAATAATTTTAATTAATTAAATTAAAAAATTTATTTGATATTTTTATGTCGATATTTTGAATTTTAAATTTATAATTAATAATATTAATAATTAAAAAAAAAATTGATTGTAATTAAATTAAAATATTTATTTGATTATTTTATGTCGATATTTTAAATTTTAAATTTATAATTAATAATATTAATAATTAAAAAATATTAATTGTAATTAATTAAGTTAAAAAATTTATTTGATATTTTTATGCCGATATTTTAAATTTTAAATTTATAATTAATAATATTATTAATTAAAAAAAAAATTAATTTTAATTAATTAAATTAAAACATTAATAATTTTCATTATAATTTAATTGTTTGACACTTTCTTTGATAATTAATTAAACTAATCAAAACAGTTATTAAATGCGAATAATGTACATAAAGTCTACATCCAAGTGCTCAGCTTTCCAACGAGATACTTTTTTGCACCAACATTAAATTATAATCAAAGAACAGTTTTCACTTGAAGAGGCTTTCGCCGCACACAGTCGACTTCATTACAGCGAAGCGCTAATTTAATTTTCCAGCATTTGCGCCGCTCGCGATTACACAAGTCTGGCGATTGCCATAAGTCAGCAACAATATAAACAAATATTGTCTACCGACATTTATCACCGTCAGTTGGTCGCTACGTTACATGTCGCCAATCTCAGATTAAGTGAGATTTTATTTTTACTTTTTTTTCTTTTTAATTCAATAAGTTTTTGCTTTTCCATTTCTAAGCTAAATTTTCGCTGCGTTTTCGTTGCTTCATCCTTACTTGTTGTTGTTGTTGTTTTCTTTGCTCAAATGTTCAACTTGCTTTGAACTCGTTTTTTGTTTTCACTTTGAAGCGAAACTGAAAAAATCAATTGGAAAATTGAAGCGTTGAAGGCGATGCCAGCAGCCTTCATCGTCGTTCTCCAGCAGGACGCCAATTTTTGTTGTGTTTATTTACTGAGTTGCCTTTTGTTTGCTTTTGTTTTTGTTGTTTTTGCCAGTTGTGTGTATGGCTGCTGCTGCGCTGTTTTTGACTTTTCACCAGACTTGGCTACGTGCTTCGACTGCAGCATTCTCCCATTTCTGCTTTCCAAACTCCTTTGAAGCGTTCTCCACCCTTTGCTGCCACCGGTTCAATTGTATTTGTTTTTCTTTGGGTTGTGTTGTTGTTTGGAAATTTTCAAATTAATTTTTCATTACGTTCATTCGATGATGCCATGGCCTCAACATGATTGCCACTTCAGCCCGGGACACCAATGTTGAACCGTTCGCCCGAAGCGCGCAAGGCTGGGCTGGACGTGTGAGACAGGAAGGGTAACAAAATTAGCAGCCAGTGTTTCGAGTGTTTACAGTGCTTCCAGTTTTCAGTTTGCATGAACCTTGGCTGATCTCTCAGCGAGTCCAGGGAGGCAAAGAAAGCAAGCAAACTTTATGTTTAATTGCGATTTTGAGGCGCACACAAGCACAGCCAGCCAGCTCGACATTTTGCTTTTCATTACCTTTTTCCTTCTCGCAAAATATTAGCAGCAACATGCACTGCCACTACAAGTGTCAATAATGCAATATCGACAGCCATCGACAGCACTCACACACACACACACACACACTCTCGCACATTGAACGCTCATTATGTTGCACACAATTACTCGCCGCTGACTGACGATCTCAATAAACAATTCGCTCGGTGCGCACGCAGCACCAACATAAATCGACCGAGTACTTAAGCGCCAACACACACACACACTCACACAAACACGTGCAGCTGCCACTTGACCATTTTCGAGTGTCAGTCTGAAATATGATGCCATTATGGCGCTCATCTGCGCCGGTAATGACGTCGGAGCTGGAGCCAGCACTGCTGCGGATGCTGGTCATAAATAAAGTCTGTGCGTGCGTGTTGGTGCGTGTGTCTGTCTGCGCATTTGCAACGATAAATCGGCAACCGCTGTATAAATGCGAAACGTACTGAGGCAGACCGACAGACCGCTACACGTTGCGATTTTGCTCGTCGCACGGCGAAATGTGTTGGAAATTTTCAATTTTCTTGAAAGCATCATTTTTGCCGTTTTGCATTGATGCGCAGAGATTATGCAATCGAAACGAATTCGATCAACGTTGATCATTGCAATGTTTTCGCATTCATGTCCTAAATTCAGTGTTAGGAAATTATTAGCAAGGGTTGAGTGCTAAACGGAAACGGAAATCAGTTGAAGGCTTTTTTATGAATGAAAAAGAGTTCTTCAATGACTCAAACTTAGCAGCACATTCTTCTCCTTTTCATACCAGTTTAATAAAAACAAAACCCGTTCAAGTCAGAATTGAACCAAAAAGCCTATGAATACAGTGTTCTTGGTTGCGAATGACAGACAATTAACTGTCGTTCGATAGCTGCGGTTTTACTAGAGATTTCGAAAGTCTCTGCGAGTAAAATGAAAGCATTTATTATGAGAAAATCTCGATTCTCGTTGCAGGAATCTCGATTTAAATTCTTCGTAGAGCTGTCGTAGAAGTGCCTATAGGCATCACTACAATAATTATAAAACTTACAACACTTTATGGAGCATTTACTTAGATATTGAGATGTTCTATTGTTTGAAAATCTATGTATGTATGAATTTTTATTCTATGACTTAAAAGCCATAACTTTAAATCACCACCAGCCTTGACGCAGTGTTTCAATATTTTCCCAACTAATTTCTGAAAATTCAACTAATTTCAACTAATATATGAAAATGGTGATTTTAATCCCGATTTGACTGACATTTTGTGAAATAATTTTTAAGTGTTCAGCTCAACTCTAAGATAACACATGATGAAATAAAATAAAATAAAATAAAATAAAATAAAATAAAATAAAATAAAATAAAATAAAATAAAATAAAATAAAATAAAATAAAATAAAATAAAATAACATAAAATAAAATAAAATAAAATAAAATAAAATAAAATAAAATAAAATAAAATAAAATAATCTAAAATAAAATAAAATAAGATAAAATAAAATAAAATAAAATAAAATAAAATAAAATACAATAAAATAAAATAAAATAAAATAAAATAAAATAAAATAAGATAAAATAAAATAAAATAAAATAAAATAAAATAAAATAAAATAAAATAAAATAAAATACAATAAAATAAAATAAAATAAAATAAAATAAAATAAAATAAAATAAAATAAAATAAAATAAAATAAAATAAAATAAAATAAAATAAAATAAAATAAAATAATAAAATAAAATAAAATAAAATAAAATAAAATAAAATAAAATAAAATAAAATAAAATAAAATAAAATAAAATAAAATAAAATAAAATAAAATAAAATAAAATAAAATAAAATAAATACAATAAAATAAAATAAAATAAAATAAAATAAAATAAAATAAAATAAAATAAAATAAAATAAAATAAAATAAAATAAAATAAAATAAAATAAAATAAAATAAAATAAAATAAAATAAAATAAAATAAAATAAAATAAAATAAAATAAAATTAAATAAAATTAAATGAAATGAAATGAAATGAAATAAAATAAAGTAAAATAAAATAAAATAAAATAAAATAAAATAAAATAAAATAAAATAAAATAAAATAAAATAAAATAAAATAAAATAAAATAAAATAAAATAAAATATATAAATACCCCAAACCCATATTTATTTTTGTATTCCTTTTTGCAGATTTTGGGTCATCTTTAAGATAAAATATGATGAAATAAATACGAAGTTAATTTAGAAACTCAAAAAATACTCCGCGAAAATTCTGATCAAAGCGGGAACAAATTTTTGTATACTTAAGTATTTTAGTTTAGTTTAAAGTTTTCCTATGAGTGCTGTTTTCGAACTAGAAATCTTCCTCGCGCTGCCGTCTAATTCTTCAATATTTTGAATTTTTTATTTTTTCTGGCTTTTTGACATTTCTGCTTTACATGTTTAACTCTAAAAAAATGTTTACTCAGCACAAACATTCTACATTTACTACGATGTTGTTCGATCAACTCAAATCAATTATTTGAGTGTTCTCAATTTCAATTTCCTGTATTCAATTTCCCATATAACCAGCCGATAATTGATATTGAGTCAGGTTATTTTTATAGCATTTTTTCCCCAGTTTATTTATTTTTTCCATTGCATTTTGGTAACTAATTTCTGAATTTTTTCTGTTGCTGCTGTTATTGTTGTTGTGCTGCTCTATTGGATTGCATTTGCAACGGCTTGTCATGTGGTTGTGGCTGCGACCATGTGACGCTTAGACTATTGGAATGTTGTTGTGGTCTGTGCTGCCATTGGCTGCTGGTTGATTGCTTTGCCATGTTCTACGGTCGAACAATGCGGTTAAGGCGGCGGACGGCGCGCAGTGTGAGTGCACAATTGATGTGTATTGAGCAGAAACACAGGCAGAACAAGAGCGCAGCAGTGGTCAATGCAGCGAATAATGTGACAGCATTGCGCTCTGATTTGCGGTTAATTAAATCTAATAACAGAGGCAAGTGAGTTGGTGTGCGCGCAGGCCAAAGTATGCGAATGTCCTGTCTGACACATGCAACAAAAAAATTGTGCGGCCTTCGCGTGGATTCTATTTATGCACATATACATACATACAATCCCTATCCACTATTAATTCGTACCCCTACGCTTTTTCTCATATTAATTTTTCAATTTCTCATATTAATTCTTTAAAAATTGTTCCACAACAATACAATTGAAGTTTTAGTCTGGCCTTCATCTAGCCCAGATCTAAGTCCAATAGAGCCCTAATGAAAAGAAGATTGAGGAATGAGCCCCCACAAACCCTCTTGGAACTTGAAAACAAAATTCAAGAGGTTTGCGACTCAATTACACCGGACGAGTGTCAGAAACTTATTTCTTTAATGCAGGGTCGATGCCAGGCTGTAATCGCAGCAGAGCGAGATGTAACATGATATTAATTTTTCTTTCATTTGCGGTCGTACGAATTGTTAGTGGCCACTTTTAGTTGTAACTTTTTGAAGTTGTTCTGTTCAAAAATTAATAATAAAAATATTATACAATAAAAAAAATAAAAAACTGTTTTTCTAATAGTAGAATTTTCAGCCTTTCAAAAGAGTATAAATACTGCACGGAACCTTTGACAAATAATGGTTAAAATGTATGTGTAATATGAGAAAAAGTGTAGGGGTACGAATTAATAGTGGTTAGGGCTTGTATATAAATGTATGTATATCTGTATGTGCTTGGAAATGTTAAAGGTTAGTCGAAGCTAGCAATTCAATACAAATGAAATTGGTAAAAGCCTAAAAATATGCTATGGAACAGCGCCGTTGGCATTTACCGACTAACTTTTTTACGCGATAGAAGGGGATGCAGTCGGTTAGATCCAACCGTCACCGGACAACCCAATAAAGAAAGACTAGAATTGAAATTGAGAGCTTTTTCGTGGGCAATTTTACTCTCAGATGTTTGTCACAAAAATATAAGTAACCCTTCTAAAATTAAACGAGGTTGCCATGAAAAAGAATTATTTCAAAGTTTAAGTTCAAATTTTTGTTGTCACAAAATACTCGCCGACAAAGTGGAAAGGTATCGCACACCCACTAAAAAAGTTACACAACTCACAATTCTTAATTTTCGAGTTTATGTGTTAATACTGTGCACAATGCATCTATCTACCAATAAGCAAAAGCTCAGTTTATTTTGTTGTTTTTAACTGTTGCCAAAATACAGTTAGGAATCTCTTCATTTCGAGAAGTTTGATGCTATTTGATTGCTGCAGCTCAATGCAAGAGAGTCCTAATTCAAATTGTGACACTTTTGACGAAATAAATTTTTGTTGAACTTAATTTTGAGTAAAGTTGTGACAATTTTAGTATATATTTTCAAATAAAAAATTATTTTCGAATTTTCAAAATTTTTCTTTCAACTTTTAACTGTCATTTATAATTATTAAAATCATCAAAAGTGACATAACTTAAAGAATTCGGTAACTATTGCATAAAAATATCATCAAAAAAGTCACAACTCCAAATTTTGGGTTTTCTAGTGTAAAATAAAAAAAAATCTTTGTAACCTATCCTAAAACATAATCTGTAGGGATTTTCTACTAAACGGTCTATACGTTATTTAAAAAAAAAATGTTTATTCAGCCCAAAAACAGTTTTTTGCGTTTCGTGAAAATTTAAAAATTGTGAGTAGTGTCACTTTTGTAGTGGGTGTGCGATATGTATGTCTCTGATAGAAAATCTGGAATATAGTTGAGCTTATCAGTGCTTGGTTTAAGGTCACTTTAGACTATTGAGATTAGTTGTAACTCGAAATTAGACTTTTTTGCTCAAGTCAGAAAGAATAGAAAATATTTTCATAAAAGAAAATACAATAATGCTAGAACAATCTATTTTTGTAGTAAAGTTAAATTTGTAGTAAATTTCTAGCTAAGAAACTTATAAAATTATTTAACTCAGCTTAAATTTGAATCTCGAAAAATAAATAATAAATAAAATAAACAATAATAATATAACAACAATAATATTGAATTTTTCAATGTAATAACTCCAATAAACTGATTCGAACTTTAGAAGATCACTTAGTAAATAGTAGAAGCTCGTTAGACGCTCACTTAAGGAGTGCGTCGTGACATGCAATTTTGCTAATAACTTCTTTAATACAAATTCAAATCAAACTTTCTTTGATCAGGTGAGCCATGAAAACTCTGTCATTGAATAGTTTATGCAGATTGATTGAGTATTTAATGATAAAATGGCTTCAGAGAAATGGATAAAATGGCCTCTGGCTTCTACCCAGAAAATTAACGAAGGAGCAATGAAAGCCCTCATGAGGGGTATTCCAGAAAAAATTAGAAACTTTGCCCTTGAGAATGTATTATAATTTTTTCCTAATAAATTCTAAAATCTACTTAAAAGACATGTTGAATAAAACCAAACTTTTCAAACATTGGACTAGTGGTTGCTGAGATGTTTTAATTTTTCGATGTCACAATTTTTAATGACGCACTCCTTAGTAATCGTATTTATTTATTTATTTACTCATTTATTTATTTATTTATTTATTTTTTTATTTATTTATTTATTTATTCATTTATTTATTAATTCAGTCTATGAACAACAAGAATATAATTCCTTTCGACGTTTAGAACGTGAGGAAACATGGAAGTTTACTATATTTAAAGAGAACGAGCAATCAATCAAATCACTTGGGACATCAAATATAAACAAAACCAATAAAAAAGTTATGTTTGATAGTTCAGCTTCGCAGAGTAACTCAATGCTCAGAGTTCCTTTATGTGTGCATATTTTGAATGTTGGACTACGAAAAGTCACTGTTACCTATTGACTGAGTCCAAGACCCAGATCGACATAAACGCTTCTACTTTTATTCAAGTATTCAATGAATTAAATCCACTAACTGTTACTTATGTCATATATAGTATGCTTTTAGGAGCAGCTCAATGGATTAAATCCACTCACTGTTACTTATGTCATGTATAGTATGCTTTTAGGGGCAACTCTTCAAGTAGTATTCACGTAAACAAGAATCCATGTCGTATTTTTCAACACACTAAATAAGACAACCACGAACGATTTGTTGAAAACATATTTATTTACCTGTCTTGAATGCGATTAGAAACGGCAGACAGCTGGACGCTGTTGAATAATTATCCTCAATGACGACCGAAGACGCGTGGCAGCTGTAGTTGCTTGCTTACACGATGACTTTAGTCGTGGCGATGCTAATCGAGATGACAACTACGTTGCAATGTCGAGCAATAAAGCGCAACTGCAAAAGTTGAAATATTGTGGTTGCTTACGGTTCAGTGTTGTTGTAATTGTGGCTACAATGCCTCAGAGATACACACGGACACCTCACACAACAGTGCAGACTGTGTGTGTGCGGTATAACGGTATCCACTGACGCATACACAAGCACACAAACACGCAGACACGACCTCAAGCCTCCAACACACTCAGTCACATACACACACACACACACTCAAACACAAACAGTTGAGATTTTTCTTGCACGCAATTAGGCGTCATTTGCATTTTTCTTTGCCACTCTTTGCATAATATTTTTGATGTTTTAGTTATTTAGTATTTTTTTGTAATTTATTTTGTAAAAAACTTTTTCTCGCTACTTTTCGCTTTAATAGAATTTTGCCAATTTTAAAACTTTTTAATAAACGGCGCTCGTTTTTGTAGCTTTTTTGTTTAGTGGCTGCTTTCAGACAAAGGCACAAACACTCTCGCACAACGGCCAACACAGACTCCAGTCACTACGCGACGCCAACGCGCGTTCGCACAGTGAGCGTTCAGAACGCTGCGAAGAGAAACGCTCACCACTTGTGCTCAGGTGACTGGTGTTTTGCGTATTTTATTTGATTTTTTAATTGTCTGTGTTCTGGGGCAGTTTCTCGGCCGTCGCTTGCAACTGAAGTGCAAATTGCAAAGTGTAAAGTTCAAAGTTGACGCTTACAAGGCGAGCTGGCGCGTTGCTTAAATTCTGACCAAACTGAGCTCGTCGCACGCTGCCGTCGGACTGAATGGAACTGAAACTGGAATTGCACTGCTGACACTCCGATTCGCCGAGCTGCGCTGCGAAAGTGGCGTTGGCGTTCGGCAGTGGTGCCGCCTCCCCTTGTGGCGCTCCTGCTGCGTGTCCTGCGGCAAAGAGGGTGGAGTGTGCAGCCCTTGTCTGCCATTGAATCATTCATGCTTTCATATCGTGCGCTCACTGAGTCAGCACTCTCGCAGGATGAGTGCTGCGCCGAGCAGCGCATATCCTGTTTTCTGCGGCAAGCAGCATCTCTTCGCAGCGTGGCTCTCCAGTGCTCAGCACTCTCTCAGTTGTGCTCAGTGAGTGAGAGCGTTTGCTTGGGCTAGCGCTACTCACAAGCACACACACTCACACACTTTAGAATTTGGCGAAATTGCGAATTGTTGCGCATGTTCCAAAAATAGCAATTTTCATCAAATCATGCTTTTATTTTTATCCTGCGAGCAAAGTGCGTGCGCCAGAATATTGTCAGCGACGCCGCTCATTACAAATACACAGAGCTGCAGGTTTTTGAGTGAACGACCGCGAGTGAACAACGCACTTCACATGTTGAGCAATTTTTCCTTTCTCAGCGAAATTGTTTATGAGTCAAAGTCAAAGAAGAATGACTGCAATTTGTTTTGCTTAGTGTAAGGTTGCAATGCTCAATGCGAGTAAATACTTCTGTACTACATAAAATACTTTGGAGTTCTATGCTGCGAAATGTAATGAAATGAAATCTGAATACTTAAGTTTTAGGGTTGCGTAGGTTAAGTTTCAGTTGCTGGTTTAGTATTATTTACTTTTTACTTTAGCGCCCGAAAGTATACTAGTAATGGGGAATGGTATAATGTTTAGCGTAGACTAGAATATCGAGAGTGGCGTTGCGGTTAAATTTCGCGAGATATTTCTTAGTGTTAAAGGGTTAAATGTGTAATGTTTGTGTTATTTAGGTGAAGCTGTTAGCTGAACAAAATTATTAATTTTCAATTTTAACAATTTTTCCACATTTCCAGAATTTTTGTTCACAACTGCAGCGACAAATAGTTCCTAGGCCAGATGCCTAAATTGTTTTTTATGTTTACTAAATAGTTTTGAATTAAAAAAACCAGTGAATTCATGTGGGAAATATTTCAACCCACTTGAATTTGACGTTCAAGTATAGTGAAATTCCTCATTACCGGACACTCACCGTCGCAGTGTTCTTGTTCGGTTATTAGAGATGTAGGTTTTTGAGGAAGAGGGGAACAAAAAATTTATAATATTTTAATATTTAATATTTTGTACGAATTTATGAGTATTGAATATTTAATTAATATTTATTACCTGTATAGGTAAAGTACACACATTGTACAAGTCGTTAAATGTTAGTACTGCTTTGATTCAGTGTTGCCAGATCAGGAGATTTCCTCCTAGATTTAGGAGATTCTTGGCCTTTTAGGAGAATTTTTAGGAGGAAGAATTGTTTAGGAGAAAGTTTAGGAGATTTATATTTCCGGTTAGGGGATTTCTCGGATCCTTAGTGGATTTTTGGGAAATTTTTGGATAACGAAGTATGATGTATTGAGAACACTAGCAACAAAACATATTTTGGTAACTATTTTAATAGTCAAAGCACCCTATTGTGCTCGTTCTATCTCGTTCTCACTTATTGCTGTCACAATGAAATTCCGCCAAAAACGGCACTTTTTATTTAATTCATTTGTTATATGTTTTGTTTTTTGTTGTTAAGCTAAAGATAAATAAAAAAGGCTGCAATAAAGAAAAAATGATATGTAACAATATATTTTTACTGTTTTATGAGAACTTTAATTCCTTTAAAATGATGCAAATTATAAAAAGGTTTTAGAAGATTTTTTAATTTTTGGGAGGAAATTTCAATATTTTTTAATTTTTTATTTCTTTTTTTTATTATATATATTTTATTTATATATTTTTTATTTATATTTTCTTATTTATATTTTTTTTTAAGGAGAAAGTCATTTCAGGTATCTGGCCACACTGCTTTGGTTGAACAAATTTTGTAATAGTTGATTGCCTAAACCAGTGGCGCATACAGGCGGGGTTTTTGGGGTTCAAACTGCCCCCAAACACAAATATTGCTGGTACAAAATATGGTTTCGAGTGGTATTCGGCTCAAAAGTTTTACACAAAACCCCCCAAAATAAAATCCTGTGTGCGCCACTGGCCTAAACATTGATTGTTTTAATTTCAAATGTTCATTTTCAAATACGAGTGAAATTTGTATTATAGCGTAGTACAGATTTTTAAAAAAATAAGTAGGCATATTTTGAATTTTGTCCCTTTATGAGACATTTTTTTAATCTAAATGGTTTGAAATATTATTTCCGCGTCCGGTTATTAGAACGTCCGGTTATTGAAATGATATTCGTATGGAAATGAATTTGCTGTGTCTGCGAAATTTGTTCGGCTATTGAAGCTTTCCTGTTATAAGGACTGTCCGTAATGAGGAATTTCACTGTATAATTTATTTTACTTGTACTCTTTCTTTACATTTAAAATAAGAACTGCTTCAATTGAAATCTGGCAGGCAAATCTGAAGTGATAAAAACCGAATTAAATTCTGCAAAATTCCTATTGAAACTTTTTCAGAACATTTTTTATTTTACATTTAAACTAAAAATTAACCAAAATTATTCGAATTATTTTTCACACTAAAATACTTCGGAGCTAACGCCCTTCATCTTGGACACCTCTTTCATAGATAGATTTAGCTGAGTTGAGTTATATTTGAAACTGTGTCTTTGGTTTTCTTTAATTTTAATTTCATAGGGGCCGCATATCGTTCAAACGGTCGTTACTCCTTCGGCGCAACGTTGCCAAAATGACAAAGGGGAAAATATTATAAGTGACCTTCTTTGACACTGCTCGACTTTCTTTAGAGAAAAATGGAAAAATTCAAGTTGTCGAAGAAGGGAAGGCCTAATCCCTTCTTCGACAACTTGAATACCCCCAATTCAGTCCACATCAGAGACTTTTTTAGTAACACAGATCAGTCTTTCCTTGTGATATGACAACGGTCAGATTTTGAGGCTTAAGTCTCTTACCCAGACAGGCACTTTAAGTTAACCTAATGTAAGAATTTCTTATGAAACAGAAAATAAAATTTACGTATTGCATATTTTTAGGCTTTGTTTGCTAACAAAACCCTGTCATAGGCGACCCACATCAACGACAGTCTGTTTGTTTGGTGCTTTTGTTGCAGCTTTTTTAATCGACTACTTAAAGTGCATATTGACCTTAAAATATGCAATGATTTTGTAAAGCCCATTATTTTTCAAAGGATATTAAATAAACAGAAAATAACTGAAGTATAACGAAAATTTACGTAAAATGTGTGTTTAAACTATTTATGCTGCAATAAATGCGTAAAAGCCATATTTATGAATATATAAAATATGTACATACTCACGCACACAAAAAGCCAACATATTAATTTATATTAGCGCATATTTATGGATATGAATTTCAAATCCACAGTAGAACTGTGCAATGTTTCTCCAACTATGTGCAAAAACAATTGGAATTTATTAAAAAATGTATGCAATTTAAATTCAAATGTAATGCCAACAACATTAATGCAAACTGCGGTGCCACTGCAATGCGAATGCAAAATTGCGGTGTGAAGCGTATGGCATCTATGACAATATGAACAACATGAAACGGATTGACAGATAAACACAAACACAAGAATTCCAATACGCTGGCAGACAACAAGAGTCATAAAGTTCAAGTTGCAGTTGCATTCACATACAGGCACACCTACACACACACACACACATTTTATACTTGACGGCAAGTGAAGTTGGCAGAGAGATAATATGTCTAACATTAGTATGAGTGCTGGCATTGTTGTTGTCTTACATTGAAAACCAGCAATTCTCAGCTTTGCCGTTGGTGTTTTGATGCATATTTAGAGGCGCTCCATTGCATGTAATCACAATTTGGTATATGTGGATTCATACAGAGACAAATTGACATGTGAGTGAAAATACACAATGGGTATTAAAAGACTGTATATACTTTTGAATGGTGAAATATATCTAGCGACGATTTTAGCTATAAAATTTATTTGAGCTGTTTTAGTAAACAGTTTGAATTTTATTTCGAAAAAATTTTGGCCACACTGCTTGCATGGTGTTTAAATAGTTTATTATAGTTTATGGCAAATATTGTTATTCAGCTTTTTAAAGCATTGATTGGATGGAGCAAAATAACAATTTTATTGGTGTCCTATCAGCCGGTGCCACATGAGGCCCAACCTACGCCGTAGCAGTGCCAGCAGTTCAAAGGACAGCAGACTGACCTACGGTTCGAGCTGAATATCCTTATTAATTTCAGCAACAAAGACAACACCACCAACAATAACCAATCCGTCTTCATTAAACTCGAATGTACAGCCACGCACACACACACACACACACACACTCCACAAAACCCATTTGGCTTATGCTGACGACGACACGTGCCCGTCGCAGCCACCGGCCAGGTCCGGTAATTAAGTTGTGATATTTACTTACCAGCGCCTGCTCGCATTACGTCGCTCCATTTTCTGGTTTCCCTCCGGTTTTGATTTAAATTCATAACAGCAACTGACTGCAATTTCCTCGCCACTATGTTGGAATGGCTTGTGTTTCCTAATTTCGTTGAATGCATTTCACTTTCCGCCGTGCAATCATAGCGTTGCTGTCATGCAATTCGAGCATTAGCCACAATTGCATTCCGACTGCGTCTGCCAGAGACAGATGCCGCCGAGTGTAAAAGCGACTGGCAGCGTCTGCTAACTTATGCTGCAATATTTACACGATTCAATGGACGCTTTAACGACAGTGAACAAGAGAAAATGTTGAAAACACAAAACAGCCACGACAAAAGATAAAATAGTCAACGCTGCATTAGGAAATTTATAATAGACAAGTTGAAGCTTTACACGTTGCTCCACAAATTGTAAGTTGACTGGAATAAACTTGTGATGTTTTTAATTTGAATCGATTAATCGTTTTCACTCATTAGTCATGTACACAAATCCCTTATGCAGTTAATGTGGAAATTTCTAAAGCCATAGCAAAACTCCACTGACAAGCAACAATAACTAACCGCAGCTATAAAACAACAATCACGTTTAGGATTGACTAAAGTGAGCGTTAATGTCTGCCATTTGCTGATGCAGATAAGTAAAGTTTAGAAATTCGTCAAAGCCAGGTAAGAGTTTTTTTTCAGAAAGCAATGCCATGAAATTTATTGTTAAAAATAAACTTTATTGAGTTATTTTAACTTTGTTGGGCATTTTGGTGTTACGAAGTAAATGGCAACCAAGAGCAAAGACTCTAAGGACTTCTAGGCTTAAGAATAACATAGATAGCTGAGGATAAATTTCTGCCCAATTCCGCACATTACTTTGGCCCCGTAAGAACAGTTTCATAGATCTCTTAACTCTTTCGGGACGGAGTTGATTTTTTAATTCTATATAATACTCTTCGTAGAAATGTTCCCATGCACAGTGATTCGACTCCATACAACCGCGGGACAAAATTAGAAGGAGTGGTCCGTTCTTCATAAAATTTGGTATACTTGTTAATCGTTAACGTCAACATTGATAATTGTGAAGAGTAACAGAAATTGTCTTAGGACCCTTTAGTTTTGCAATAAAAATGATAACAATAGATGTATGTTTTGCATTTTCGCAGTTTTTTCAAGTTTTCATGCTGATTGCATACTTTCAGGGATAAATAAAATAAATTCTGTCGAAAAATAGGTGTTAAGACCACTTTTCAAATTAGATTATTTTCCGAGATCGGAAGATATCGGAGGATATAATTATATTATCCAACAAAGAAAGAATGCTTCTTGAAATAAAATAAAATCCAGGAACATACTTTCACATACTTTTTAGATATTTTCCTCTAAGTTTTGCCAATTTTCAGATTTTTAATTTAGAAAAATATTTTGAATTAAAAGTGAAGTAAAAGCCTCAGTTTTGCAAATTTTGAGAAAATATTGAAAGCGAAAATGAACACATCAGTTCTTAATCTATATTGAAAGTTTTAGCAACTTCTTGGTTACCATGTATTTTTAAAATTTTTTTTACTCAATAGACTAAAAAAGAGAAAATATGTGTTTACAATTTTTTGTGAAAAAAGATTCAACTTTGAGCCGCTTTTGCACACACACTAATTAATTTTTTGCAGTTTGGAGTTTTACCTTTCAAATGACATAAAAATCGTTAAATTCTGAGACTATAAATTTTTTGAATTTTGTCTATGGAACGAATCACTCTGCCATGCTATGAAAGTTGAATTTCTAAAATCATCTTTTTATCCGGGCACATATAATTCGAATAAATATTTTTCGTGAGTCATAAGATCTGAATAATTGTTTTGAGGGGCATTAAAAACTTAAGCGATTAACACAGATCACTGACCCATTGGAAAGCACACAACCAAAATATGCATTGCCTTTAACCCTTCGCTGCATGATTTAATTTCTTTGAAGATAAAACATTTTTGTTATATTATCCTTTTTGTTTGTTAAGTTTTGATGGTCAAAATTAATTTTTGTTGAATTCCTCTATCTATGGAAGAAGTTTTGCGAAAATTTGCCATATTCTGCTGAGATCACTACCGCCGAAAGGAGAGTTGGTTTTATTTATATTTTTAGTTGGGAGACGAACTTAGGTTGGGCGTTACTGTATACTCGTAATCCAATGCACTAAACAGCTGAGCGAAGGCGACCGGAGATACAACTAAAGAATGAACGACTATAAAATGCTGAATGGAATTGTTCCCAAATCTATGAAAAGTTAGCATTGCATATATGCAATGTCATGCAGCGAAGGGTTAATATCTGCTGTGATAAACCAGATGAGAAAGAAATGTTCTGCCATTTCTCTATTGCGAAGAAGATGGAAGACGCTAGGAAAACTAATGTTCACGGACTTTGAAGACATAGCGGAATGCTTATTGGGTTCTAGTGTTGCCAGTTCAGGAGATTTCCTTCCAGATTTAGGAGATTCTTGGCCTTTTAGGAGAATTTTTAGGAGAAAGAATTGTTAAGGATAAAGTTGAAGAGATTAATATTTATTTTATTTTATTTTATTTTATTTTATTTTATTTTATTTTATTTTATTTTATTTTATTAATATTTTATGTTATGACAAGTTAAGAAACAAGATGAGTGTAAAAACTGCTAATGCAGTTCTAAGAGTGTGCTACTCATTAACTGGTGGATGCACTAAGTTTGAGCCAACATTGCAAATGATGACACAAATTATAAAAAGAAATTGTTGGCGATATTTGTATATTTGATGCATTTTAAATTTTTGGGAGGAAATTTCAGTACTTTTTTAAGATTTATGAGAAAGTAATTTCAGGTATTTGACAGCACTGTTGGGTTCATTTCTTGCCTTCATTGACCTCTCGGAGTGGCTATAAAGAACAGACCACCAAAATAATTCAACACCTCCATAGCAGAAGTCACCACATCACATCTCAAACCAAACACCCAAATAATAAGCAATGATTTAGCGTCTCAAATACAAATTTTATAAACTTGTGAGGTTTTTCAATTATTTTTATTTTATCTCCCAGCCTTCAAGCTGTATTTCTCAAGTTTAGCTCTTAAGGGGCACAACTAGTTTGAAATTTTGAAAATTTCTTTTTTTTGTTTTTGCATTTTTCGATAATTTATACCTTTAAAAATAACATATTAAAATCTTAAGTGAAAATCTTAAATAGTTTCTGAGTTACAGCCTTCTACATAGCAGCTTCTACATAACAATGAAATCAGTACTTTTATCTTTAAACGCGTTTTTCTCAAAACTACATTTTTCAAATTTGCTGCAGCTGTAACTTGATAACAAATCATCCGATCGACTTGGGTCTTTTTTTAGCTTATTATGTATTTGTTTTTCCATACAATGACCCTCCAGTTTAATGATAGGATGAAAAGTATAATTATGCCAGGGCAGAAACCATCAGATTTTTCAGCAAAATTTTAATTTTTTTTCAAAAAACCGCCATTTTGTTGCATTTTATTTTTTTTTTACAACCGATTTGTTTTTTTTTATTTCAGGCACTGCGAAGGCTACAATCACTGCAGCAGTGGGAGAACGTTTTTTTTTGAAGACTCAGGAGATGGTGGATAACTTGCTGAAAATCGAATATTTTCATTTGAAAAAATTACTTTGTATTCATTATTTATGCATAAATATATCTGCAAAATTTTAAAACATTCGATGCAATACTTCACAAAATTCAAAATTCACAAAAATCTCCTTTTTTCAGGCGGTCAAACTAGTTGTGCCCCTTAACATTGTTTAAGCCTAAAGCGTTAATCTACTTTCATAACTCCAACGTTTCGTGTCTTCAGTCCTGTATGTGAATTTACCAATCGACTCTCAATTAATCTGATCCCAATTCTGCATTACTCATCCTCCAGTTTTTACATAAATCCATTAATTTTAAGCCTG
>OZ057399.1:7736059-7796059 GCA_964056695.1 Melieria picta | reverse complement strand
AAAATGTTCAAAAGTGGTCATGAAGTGGTCGAAGACTTTCCTCGTTCTGGACGTCCTTCAACATCGAATACCGACGAAAATGTTGAAATTGTGAAGAAAATCGTGCTTGAAAATCGTCATGTGAGCCTCAGAGAGATTTCTAACGATCTTAACATCTCTTATAGCGTTTGAGAGATGCTATTCGTAGAAAATGACCGGATTTGTGGGCCGATAACAGCTGGATTTTGCACCACGATAATGCGCCGTCTCACAAAGCACACATTATTCGCGATTATTTGAACAATCACAGTGTGAATATCATCGATCAGGCTCCCTATTCTCCAGATATGGCACCATGTGGCTTTTTCCTGTTCTCCCGACTCAAGTTACCGCTTCGTGGAAAGAGATTTGAGTCCATAGAGGTCATAAAAGAAAATGCGACGCGAGAGCTGAAGGCCATACCTGCTTCGGCTTACCAGAAGTGCATGGACGATTGGATTAAGCGTTGGCATATGTGTATTGCTTCAGATGGGGCTTATTTTGAAGGCGATAAAATAAATTTACCAGAAGAATAAAACAATTTTGTTTTTTTGACACAGTCCCGGTACTTATTGATCATAGTGTATGTATAGTATATAAAATATATAGAGTCTGCAAACATACTCTTGTCTTTGGATGCGTGGGGGGATACTCCACTTTGCGCGCACTTTCCCTGCTGCGTCTACGAGCCGCGTTTTGCAGTGCCGCGCGTTGTTAACGCTTTGCCGCATGTTAATTTCATTTAATGCGTTCCACGAGCCGATTTCTTTGCCATTTCTGAGTGCTGCCACAACAACTGCATACAACACACACACACACACACAGCCACTGGCTCCGCTTTCACTCGGCGGCAATGAAATTGTTGCCTCGCTGGTCTTTTCACAGATTCGCGCTTCATTTGGTTCGACGCTGGCGCGCATGAGGCGTTCAACCTCATCGGCGTTGGCTGACTGGTTGGCGTAGCGCGGTGTGGTGGCATTCCAAATGCGCGTAAGTGCCAACGCATTAGGCGCCACATCGCATGTGGTCCATTTCGCAGGCGTATCGAAAACAGCAGCAAGATCGCATTACCACACTTGCCGCAGCAGCGAGGAAGGGTGAGAAGAGACCCGCAGGAGGGAATAGAAAGTGGCACAGCAGTTGGGGTGCTGCTTACGAAGTAAAACAACACTGGGCGAGAGTGAAATCAACTGACTGAGAATAGTAGGAAATATGGATGTGAAAAGAAAAATCGTTGAAATGAAAAGCAAAACATGAACATTTCATTTCTGCATTAAATATAGAAGCAGTTCGATCAAAATATTGATTAAAGATTCCCTGCAAAAATGCTCACTTAGCTCATTAAGTCTGATTTTTATTAGTCAATCATTTGGCGCTGTCACATACAAGGCACATACATATATATGTGTGTGTGTGTGTGTACAAGATTGAGCGGAATTTTTTCCGCAGAATAGCGAAAAGTGTAATTTCTGCGCATATCGTATGTGACTTCATTACTTCATCGTACGCCATTTCCACTTTATGACTATTGGCGCTGTTAGTTTATGTTGTTGCGTAACCTGCAATTGTAATTTGTTCGCATAACTACGAGTGTGGGTGCGAGTGTGGGTGTGAGTGCGAGTGCGGGCAATTTATGGTTACGGCCGCTGCTGTTGCTAGCGCAGGCTGCGGTTGCCATTGCTTTTTGCTAATTTAGTGTGCGGCGCAATTTAGTGTATTCCACATATAAATAATAATACTTATGTACATATATGTATGTAGTCCTTCATATATACATGTGCGTGCATGTGTGAATGCACATTGCTTTCTGTGCTCGTGTGCGCTCTTTGACTTTTGCTGCGCCACAAACGCATAGTCAATTTTCATATTTCATATTCGCATTTTTATTCGCCCAGCAGCAATGGCAACAGACACAAACACACACACACTCACGCCCGCACTGATTGTGACTGCATATCGGTGTGTGGGTGAGTGTGTGTGGGCGTTATATGCACGTGTATGCTGCCTATGTGCGACTGTGTGTTGGTGTATTTGTAGTTTATTGCCACCGCGGGCACTTGCCATCGAAATAAGAATTCATTCAAGTTAAATGAATTGCACGCAAAATTCCTTATGAACATTCATTTAACAGAGATATTAATAGCACATGTACACTATATTGTAAGTATGTGTGCTTCTCTAGCCAAAGATTTTTGTGTTGAAGGAAAAATGTTTTAGTTCAACTTTGAGGCAAACAATAAAACAGCAACAAAAAGCTAACATTTTTCAAAATGTTTTTAAAGTCATTTCTGAATCTAAGCAAACGAATTTTGTGACTTGCGGATATTTTTCGCATACAAAATTATTTTTATTATTTTATTAGTTGTAAGAAAAATAATATTAAATAAAATCATAAATAAAGTAATAATAAAATATTTAAAAATATGAAAATACAAAAATAAATAGTTAGTTGCAATAAAAAAGTAATAATAAATAAAGTAATAAATAAAGAAATAATAAAAAAAAAAACATGAAAATACCAAAATAAATAGTTTATTAGTTGTAATAAAAAAATAATAATAAATAAAGTAATAAAAAAATATTAAAAAATAAGAAAACACAAAAATAAATAGTTTATTAGTTGTAATAAAAAAATTATAATAAAGTAATAAATTAAGTAATAATAAAATATTTATAAAATATGAAAATACAAAAATAAATAGTTTATTAGTTGTAATAAAAAAATAATAATAAATCAAGTAATAAGTAAAGAAATAATAAAAAAATGTAAAATATGAAAATACAAAAATAAAAAAAAATTGTTTTTTAGTTGTAATAAACAAATAATAATAAATAAAGTAATAAATAAAGAAATAATAAAATATAAAAAAATATGAAAATACAAAAATAAAAAGTTTATTAGTTCTAATAAACAAATAATAATAAATAAAGTAATAAATAAAGAAACAAAAAAATATTAAAAAATATGAAAATGCAAAAATAAATAGTATAAAATAAAATAAATAAGTTGTAAAAAATAATAGTAAATAAAGTCATAAATAAAGTAATTATAAAATATTAAAAAATATGGAAATACAAAAATTAATAAAAATGTGTAAAGAAAAAAGTTATTCATTAATTGATTAATTTTATTAATTTTTAATTTATATTATTAATTTCCATTTTTATTAATTTAAGGAACGAGTAAAAGATTTTAACCGAAGTATTTTTAGGCAGAACCACAGTACCTAATTTTTTTCGTATATTTCCAATTTATTTTAGTTTTCAACGTAAACATCGCAGTCATATAATATTTTGTTAAACAAGTTTCTTCAGTGCAATAATTTATTCAAAGACCTCGTTGTGGTTTAAAAGGGTTTGCTAAATACCAGTGGCGCATATAGGAATTCCTTTTGAAGGAGTTTTGTATACAACTTTTGAGCCAATACCACTTGAAGTCATATTTGCCATCCACAATTTTTTAACAAACATTTATTTGGGAGGATTTGAACCCCCAAAACTTCCTCTTGCATGCGCCACTGCTAAGTACGTTCACATCTATTTGTAATTATTCACAATTTTGAGCTCGATTCCATTTGAAACCATAGGTTGCACCAGCAATTTTTATATTTGGGGGTTGGATCCAGCACCCCTTCCTGTGTGCGCTTCTGGTGCCAGCCCATATTTTAGCCAACTCGATTGCTTCAGAAGTTATTGAACCTATTGACCGACTCGTGAAAAAGCTAAACAAAAATAAGAATATTACTGAAAAGCACAGCTCCGAACAGGAGGTGGTTTTAGTTGGAAAGAAGGATGGTACTCGTAGACAAAGGCATTCAAGTTTCTATCAAAATTGTTCACCTCCTGCCCTAAAAAAAATATCATTTGGTCCTCATAACGTAGTAAATTTTCACACATCACTTTAGTGATTTTTTACGCTATATTTAAAGACAATTTTTTAATTATAAAACTTTTTCAGATTCCAGCCTTTTTACCAACCAAACCATTATTTGTCAACTGTTGCCAACTATTTATGTTCAGATTTAGTTTCGCCGTTTTTTTTTGTGCTAATATAATAATAAGTTCTAATATTTTATTGCCAGACCGCATGCGTTAAACTTGCTTTTGCTTTTGTCTCTCCGATTGTCAGCTCAAGTCAGTTTTTTCATTTACATATATTTTGCTTTTTTTCGGTTTTCGCTTGTTCAATTTAAGCGCACAACCACTTCCGGTTTCCGGCTGTAAAATTTCGATGGCCACTTTCTTTATTTATGTGCAGCTTCTGCAAACAATTTGTATAAAAATTTGCATACAGCGCTTTGGTCAACATTTGCAATGTCAGCCGAATTGTGCGGGCTTTTAGCTGTGCATTTCACAGGCCAGCAGCTAAGCAGTCGAGCAGAGACATTTGAAACAGAAACGCAGCGCGTGGGCACAGCACATCCGACATATGTACATAGATTTTCATAGAATCTCAAATAATGCAAAATGAAAATGCAGCATAATAAAGCAACTAAATCATACATACGACGCACACAAATTTGCTGTTGGTGCACTTTTTTCGGCATCACCGCTTTATGCCATGAACAACTTTTATTTTCTTTGATTTTTTAGTGCATGCAGCAATGCGACAAAACGCACGGCGCTGTCACGTTGCATATGCTGGGACATTATTTTACATTATTTCTTGTAGTCAGCAAAAATTCAAAAATTCTAAATATTCATATAAACCGCTGAACGTGCACGCAATCACTTACAAGCTTTGCCGTTTTCGTTTGTGCGATGTTTATTCTTTCTTACGCGCTTTAGCGTGGTGGTGTCACTGAGCAGTCATCTGCATATGCGGATCCTAGAAATATGCAATGAATATTAGAAAAATGTATCTATAGACGCAATGCGTATTTTGTATTTTGTGCATTTTCGTTTTAGGCAATGTACAGCAGAATCGGTGGCTTTTATGGAAAAGTATACATACAAATATTGTGTTTTCTTTAGAAGCAGGAAACCTAAAATTGGCAAAACTGTTTTATATGGCAACTGATTTGACAGTTCTTGTTTTGGGGTTAGTTTCGATTGGCAATTCATTATGAATGGACTCACGCTGAAGCAACATTTACAAATTATTTTAAATTATTTAAAAAAACGTGGTTCGGATTAATTCGAGAAACTTTGGATAGTTTTTATCTTCAGACTACACCATGTACGTACAATCATGTCTGAAATCATATTCAAATACCACTACCTTTCAACCATCTGCCAATTTCATGGATATGAAATTAATTTTTGTGCTTTATTTTCATTCTTCTTTTTTTCTAAAATTTTTTCTAAAAGTTTTTTTTCTAAAAAAGGCATCCTTTAGATACATGTATTTGTGATGAAGTAAGTAGTGAAGTAGATGCTCAGGACGTAAAAAAGTTCAAAGTGTTTTATTGTGGCACAATCCAGTGATACGACTCCATAAAACCGCGGGACAAAATTAGAAGGAGTGGTCTGTTCTTCATACAATTTGGTATGCTAGTTAATCATGGTCTGCTGAATTGAAATCTCCATTTTGTTTTTCTTAAACTTTTCTAGTTTGGCAATGCCTGAGACTAAAAGTAGCAATTTTCTTCATTTTTGGAAAGCTAAAGCAACAAGCCAATATTTTCCAGATTTTTCATTTAATCAGTTACGTCAACATTGATAATTGCAAAGAGTAAAATACATTTTATGAGGACCCTAAAGTTTTGCAATAAAAATGATAACAATAGATGTATGATTTGCATTTGTGCAGTTTTTTCAAGTTTTCATGCTGATTGCATACTTTCAGGGATAAAAAAATATCCAAAAATAGGGATTTTAAAATTGCATTATTTTCTGAGATCGGAAAATATCGGAGGATGTAATTACATTATTCGACAAAGAAAGAATGCTTCTTAAAATAAAATAAAATCCAGGAACATACTTTCACATACTTTTTAGATATTTTCCTCTAAGATTTTTAAATTTGAAAAATATTTTAAATTAAAAGTCAAGTAGAAGCTTCAACTTTGCAATTTTGCGAAAATATTAAGAGCGAAAATTCTCTCATCAATTTAATCAATCAATTTAAATCAATTTAATCTATATTGAAAGTTTTAGTAACTTCTTGGTAACCATGTAATTTTGTAGTTTTTTTTACCCAATACACTAAAAACCAAAAAATATGTGTTTACATTTTTTGGTGAAAAAAGTTTCAACTTTGAGCAGCTAATTAATTTTTTGCACAGATTTTGGGGGGTTTTCTTAGTTGGAGTTTTTTCTTTCAAATGACATCAAAATCGTTGAATTCTGAGACTATAAATTTTTTGAATTTTGCCTATGGAACGAATCACTGTGCAATCCAGTGATACGAACTACGCTTGCACTGGGCAGCAGAACTAAATTTCGTAAGAATATGAAATTTGCTGTGTCGTCTACTGATGTAATAACTAGAAACTGATGGAAAAATGCAGTCCACTTTTGAACAGGAATACCATAAAAGGGTTAAAGCATTATATTATATTTCTCAATCATATTTCTAAATTATCTATTTTTGTCATACAAAGAGGTTATCATTCTACCTGTTGCCGTTGTTAAATTTAACTGTGATTCAAATGATTTTCATACAAATAGCACAAAGAGTTTTATCACAATATTTGTATAGGAAGTGAGTACGTAAAAGCTTCACTTCGACTTTGAGAAGTGGTTACGCAAATTCATTAATCAGCATGTGGCATTGTGCAATTAATGCACCACTCAACTAAGCCGCTGCACAGTTAAATATTTGCATTGGCTGCGTCAGCGCTCAGGCTTCTTGCGGCAGAGCGAACGTTAAGTTGTTTGCGCGCCTTCATGGCACACCTCAGCGTCAACGAGTTGCTGCATAATTTTTAATTATGCAAAATGCCACTTCAGCTTCACACAACAAACTTCGACAAAAATGTCGCATTAGAAATATCAACTGAAATGTTGGCAAATAAACGTATTTACAATTCATCTTATTTTTATCGCAGCTTTTAATTCCATTTCATTTTTGCCAGCGTTGATTGTGTGCAAACAGCGCCTTAACAAAGAGACACAGAGGCAGACTGTGGCCCTGGGCTGACGGGCAAAGTTGGCAAGTCAGCCAACCAGCCAGTCGCGCAGACAGACAGACAGACAGACAGCGGCAAATGGCATTAGCGAGTATTTATGAGTATTTATGCAGAAGCCGCTTAAGAGCTTTTCAGCGCGCTCGCATCAGGAAATGCAGCCATTATGGCAGTCATTAACTGCAGCGGCAATTTCCTGCTGCCGTTGTCGCTTTGAACGCTGCGACTGCTGTTGTTGGCGAAATGCGCTCGCTGTGCTGACTGGCTGTGAGTTGACTGCGAAGAGTATCGAAATGTGCCCGCATTGCAAGTCAAACTTTGACAAAAATTGGCAGCGTCGATGGAACTTCAAAGCTGCGCTTCCGTTTGTTTATTTAGTTTTTGATGTTTTTTTTTGCATGTGGTTTTGGTAAAACTTCAAAAGTAAATAAAATTGAAAGTGCCGTTTAAAAGCATTCAAATTTGCAAATATGTAAAAAATATAAACCTAGTTTTGCATTGATATTTGAAAAGTTGGTGGGCTTCGTTGGCCGCATGCGATGTTGTGAAGTTGTTATGCCCTTTAACCCTTTCGACGCCGTATTTTGCCCTGTGTCTCGATATTAGTTTTTGGTATTTAAATCGCCACGACATTTGAAGTCGCCACGCCTCTTAGTTAGAGTTCTAGAGCTAGTTTACTTTTGAACAATTTTAGCTTTAAACGTGTTAAATAAATTTTGTATTAATATTTCTTAATTACAGAAAACTTATTTAACATTTATGAAAAAATACAAAATTATCACATTTTGATTTTATTTAACCCTTATTAAAGAAAGAGGGTTTTGATCAATGGCGCCCAATTCGTAGACTTCAATTAGAACACAAACTTTCCCTGATATCGCTGCAAATTATTGGAAATTATTTTGGGGATAACAGTAAAATTAATTACAGAAAAATTATTTATTATTTATGGAAAAATACAAAGTTATCACCTTTTGATTTTATTTAACCATTATTAAAGAAACAGGGTTTTGATCAAACGCGCCCAATTCGTAGACTTCAATTAGAACACCAACTTCCCTGATATCGCTGCAAATGATTGGAAATTATTTTGGGGATAATAGTAACATTTTTGTAATTTGCTTTGAATTCATTTCTAAAAATATTAATTTGTTGGTGCCTTCTTAAATTGAACCCATAAATCAATCGTAGCTTTTGCTATAAGATGACAAATAGGTGAAGTTGCTCTCAGGCGACTTTGGGGTCGAAAGGGTTAAATAATATAAACCAAGTGTAATCCCAGTCGTTTGCCATTGGTTTATCAGCTGACAGCATCTCATCGGCTGAGAAAACGATTGTCGTCTGAGCCACTGAATTCAATGGAACATACGACATTCGTTTTCGGCGGCGACGATTTGTCTGTCATGCCTAGAAGGACGAAGAAACTTACCTACCTAACATAAATGTCCATAACAACGCATCACCGGGTTAAAGGACCAGAATACAGCTTGGCATTTTCTCAGTTATTGTCCATTTTCTTAGTGGTTGTCCAGCATTTTCAAGGCTCAGACAACAGACACTGTATGGTGATTTCTTTGAAAATGCTAACATTGACTCTCTATTACTGCGCAAACTTGTCCACTTCGCCAAAGGTGTGGACGATTTCAATAAGGTTTGGATAAACCCTTTTCTGAACCCGCTTCTGCATTATAGAAAAGAGTCTAACCTCAGTTAGCACAAAGCTTACAAATTATATTAGAAACCTGTTTATTTGATTGTCCTCAAACCTGATCAAATGTTCAAACCTTATCAAATATAAGTACCACCACCAAATATCACACCAGCAAATCTTTGCATTTGCAACCAATTTCTAATGCCCCTAAAAGTAGGCAAGCGAATTTGCGTTCGAGCTTAAACCAACATACAAACCAACAAGCACCGGCAACCGCAACATTTGCACAGCTGCAGCAGCGAGCGAGCGAGCGAGCCAAGCAGTAACATTTAATTATGTGCCAGCGCCATGTCAGCGTCCAAACCACAGCCCACTGCCGCGCGCCGTCCCGCTGCCACCGACACAGAGCAAATGTTACACACGACGACTGGCTGAAAACGTGAAAACTTTCTGCGGCTGCAACTGCAACTGCAACATTACACAAAATGAGCTTTGGAAAAAATTTCAATTTCACCGCAAAAACGCACGCAACCCGAAAATGGCTGGAGCAAGATTTGGCGCTGCACGGTGCCGACAATGCTGGCCAAACTGGCGGACATGCAAATGCAGAGATGAATGCGCTGCGCCGTCGCGAGGCAGTAAACCAATGCTGAGCGTCTGCACCGCAAAGCGTTGCTGGCGGAAGTTACGTATACGACACGATGTCTGGGGTTACGGGCAGTTGTTGTGGTTGCATGGCGACCGGCGCTGTCTCTGCGCACCAGCACTGCGATACTCATAGCTGCACTTAGTTCAGTGTCTTTGTGTGTTTTGCAGCGTTGTTGCATTGCATTTGGGCAGCGGTGCGCGCTGCTGGCTCGGCCTTTGTGGTCTTTGTGCTAATGGAAGGTGCTTTCAAGACTTAAATGCTACATTTTCGCAGCCAATGGCAACATGCAAAATGTTTTCAAAATTAAGTATCATCGAATTTTTAACGAACCGCGCTTGTCGCGGGCCAATAGTCGAGTGCGTTAAATAATTCCTGACTTTGAAAAGTTTTAATTCGTCGAAAAGTGCGCTTTAAGCAACTTTTGGACTTGACGAAAATTTGGTTGTGCGTGCTGTCCAAAATGTATAAATATGGCAACCGTTAAAGTTGAGAACTCGAAACCACTTTTAGTTATGAATAACTGAAAAACTCAACAGCAAATAGTGCCAAATGTTTGGAATGCATGCAACCAAAAGCTCAGAGTCACATTGCAGAGAATCGGACAGTGTGGCAACAACTTTGCCACCGAGCTCAGCCGTAAATTGGCATTGTCAATGACCTCTGGATGCCTGCACCCAGTCGACTGTGCTGCCCACAACTCTTACACACACACACAGACAAACGAACTCATTCAGTTGCATACCCGAAAAACTGAAGCAGCCAGCATGCAGCAGCTTGGAGCGTGGAGCGTGTGCGGTCATTGCGGTGCGTTGACATTTTCTCCGGCAGACGGCAACGGCTGCGGATGTGGCGGCCGCCTTTGCCGCACATATGCTCACGTTTTCGAGCGAATAACGCAGCAAATCACTGCCAAACTCTGTGCGCATGCTAATTTTTTTCAAATTGCGGGCGTGTCGGTCAATGCGGTGACCTGCGTCGCTTCTCCACTGCGC
This sequence comes from Melieria picta, assembly GCA_964056695.1. Classification (NCBI taxonomy): domain Eukaryota; kingdom Metazoa; phylum Arthropoda; class Insecta; order Diptera; family Ulidiidae; genus Melieria; species Melieria picta. The sequence goes on along the minus strand of OZ057399.1, from coordinate 7,785,679 downwards.
CGGTCGCTGCTGGTAAGTGCCACTTTGGCGACAAGCACTTAAAGCCATACGTACAAATGAGGCCGCAAGTGTGTGTGTGTGTGTGTGTGAGGAGAATGTGTTGACGACTGCCGCTGGCCACTTGCAAGCTTAGTGGCAGCCTCACCCGCGCCCTCGACCAGCATCACAGCCTCAGCCGCAACTGTGCCCGAATGCTCTCAAATTGAATTTTGCGGTTGTTTGCTGAACGAAATTTTATCAAGCGAAAACCTCTGCCACATTTCGTGCGCATATGCTGGCCACAGAATTAGTGTCGTGTGCGTTAGAGCCACGAGCCACGAACCATGCGTCGCTGCAGCCATATTTATGCGCCGAAAAGTTACTCGTTAAAGTTACTTGTGTGCGAGTATGGAAGGCAAATTGGCAACGTTCAAGTTATTCGAATGACAATTTGAATTTATTAAAAGTGCCAAATGTACGAAATTCAATTAGCAAATGTAAACGCACACACACACACACAAACAAACACATTGAAAATTGTGCCAACACATTGAGGTATCTCTTCGTTGGCGCTCAGCTACAGATATGTAGGCATGTTTGTGCATATGTACTTACACATGTTTATAAACAAATGTTGACAGACATCTGTGCAATGTACAAAATCGTGGGCCAAGCCGCAAATGTGTGTGTACAGTTTTGGCTGCTTCGGTTGTAGTTTTAATTGTAATTGCAATTCCTACAGTCATCTACAGTAGCTAATTGTTGAAGTAGTTGTAGTTGATGCATTTGTTGTTGTTGTATTTTAAAATACACGCTCTTTCCTTGCACTTTTGCGTTTGGTTGTTTCTGTGCGTCAGCATTGGGCAACTCTCTGGCTGTAGGATCTACTCTAAGGATTTAAATTTAAATATTCAGCTCTGGCTGCCAGAGCACTGCAGTGTCTTCTAAATTGAGGTCACCTTAATCCGTGTAGCTTCAGAAGGGCTTTTTTGTGGCTCCTACTAATGCGAGACATTACGTTGATTCTGGAACAATGCACAGCTTAGGAGGTAGGGTTTTAAATGAAGAAGTAATGGACACTTGGTTTGGATATTCTGATTTTATGTGTTAGTCAATTCGCTATCAGGGCCTGGATGCAGTTTCAAAAACATCAAAGACTGTTCTTAGTTGTTAGACATCCAGATAGAGTTTCTAGAAGGAATCAGTCTTCAAGCCCATTAACTTCAGAGAAACACAACTTATTTAAAATAAACTAAGTTCAAATGGAAGAAAAGTAATACGATTTTTTGCGTTCGAAATCTGGTCAACTCTTAACCTCCGAGTTTCTAGAGAACTTCTTTCACTTGAAAGGACCATTATTGATGTTCTGGCGGATCATTGTTTAATAGACACCCATGCAAAAAGGTTGCGATTATTTTTTAATTACTTCTGCTGGACATGTTTGGATGAGAACTGAGGAATGAGCGTTTGATATTAGCTGTCAAATGAAATGCAAATGAGGCAATGTAAACCAGGGATTTAACTATTATAAGTTTTTTAAGAAAATAATTGCAATGTAACTATTACAATGCAACATAAATTTTATTTGTTTATTATAATTATTATTTGCGACAATTACTTTTTACGTTGCGTAATAACTGTTATGAGAAAAAAAATTTTTTCGTTCTCGATAGTTATTATTTTGGGACTTTTTTGGTTTACGTTGCTTCATAACTTTTATTTATGACTTTTTTATTTGCATTACCGATAACTATTATTTTTAGAAATTTTTTTTTACGTTACTTCATAACTTCTATTTATGATCTTTTTTGATTTACATTGCCGATAACTATTATTTGAAAGACAATTTTTTTTACGTTGCTTCATAACTTTTATGAAAGAATTTTTTTTTACGTTGCTTTACCACATTTTGAGTATGAATTGATTTTTAATTGTTTAGTTGTTGGGGGAAATTAGGTTTCTGCAGTTAATTTGCGTTTGTCAATTTAAAACAATTAAAAATCAATTCATATCCAAAATGTGGTAATTCAACGTAAAAAATTTGTTTTCAAAATAATAGTTATCGGCAACGTAAATGAAAAAAAATCATAAATAAAAGTTATGAAGCAACGTAAAAAAAATTTTTCAAAATAATAGTTATCGGTAACGTAAATTAAAAAAGTCATAAATAAAAGTTATGAAGCAATGTAAAAAACAAAAATCCCAAAATAATAATTATCGACAACGAAAAATATATTTCTTACTTATAAGAGTTAGTATGCAACTCAAAAATATTTATTACTTGATAATAGTTATAGGCGACGTAAAAAATTTCTTATAGGGAATAATTATTATAAAGCAATAATTATAGAAATTTCTTAAATTAGGGCAATTTTTTTATTCCCAAAAATAGGGATAATAATTATTTTCGGTCTCTGATGTAAACACTTTGAAATGACTCATTTGAAATTACGCATTCGGACTCAATGTAAACGTAGTGTTAGCTTTAAATTTATACGACAGACAGGTCTTTCCATATTCTGTTTGCCACCGAATGAATGAAAAAATCCAGAATTATTTCTGCTCGTGACATTTGTATCTCATAAACTGACTATTGACTATTTGGTTAGAAGCAAAGTTCATGTTTTCTTGAGGCCGCATAAATCGAATAAGTATTTGCAGTATTATTTGCAGTAAGTATTTGTTTTTTGCTTTTCTGATCATTTATGTTTTGACAAGTTATTTCAGTCTGTATTGAATTGTTGTTAAATGAGCTGAGCTTAAATAGACTTAAACGCCTGCAAAATTTGTCTTTAACCCTCCGTTCAGCACATGTCTCATTTGTCACATTGATAGCAAATGGGTCTGGCCAGACCTCAACACATTTTCATACACATGTAATAGGAAGAAGATAAGACCCTACTAGCGACTTCAACTCAACAAACCACGGAGCTATTAGATTCGATTTGATTACAGTTGCCAACCGTTTGTCAATTAATTAAGTTTAGTACACACAACATGCAATATATGTATACGTGTCTTTGGCAGTTTATAATATTTAGAACTTATTAGAAAATTCTCGAACAAATTCTAAATTCTTCTTGTTTTCTAAATTCTTATATTTTTCAACATTTTATTATGAAAAAATATTTTTGCTTGCACAAAATTTAGTATGTAAATATGTACAAGCAAATAAGTGTACATAAATGCTGCGTTTCCATTAAATACGCAATGCCGCGGCGTACTTGGGCCACGCTCCAATCTTAAACTCAGTCGCAAGCGTACAGAGTTTCCTTTTCCGCCTCAGTTTCTAAACCATTTAACAATTTTAATTGCTTCGGCTGTGCATGCAACACTTTTACATATGCACTCACACACATACAGACATTTGCACACACTCGCATAGCGAATGCCGTGAATTATGCTTGCAATTTTGTCTGCACACACCGCTGACTGGTAAAGCAGTCAACAATACAACAACAACAACTGTAATTGTAGTTAATAGTTTTGTGAAGCAGTTGAGCGTAAAAATCGCATAGCAAGTTGCCGCTTACCGTCAGTGAACACTTAAAAGTTGACTCGCATATGGCAAAAGAGCCATTCAACTTTAAGCACCCGAACGAATAGTCTGCAGAAATATATCAGAACTGCAATTTTGAAATAAATCCAAATATCGTTTGCGCTTTAATGAGAAAACGACTGACTGAAATGCGTCAAGTTTTATGTTTTACTTAAGCCTTAAATGCCTACGGGAGTTGTTGAAGATGCTCTTATCTTAGGCGGTAATCCAAATCAATCAAAGTGTTCTAAAAGTTGAGAAATATTAAGCGTTTTTCATTTCATGTCATGTGATGTCATTTCATTCCAGTTCATTTCACACCATTTCGTCAGTTTATGACATGAATCTAACCTTAAAAATCGAGAATAAATATTAGTCTATGGTGGGACGAATCTTAGAGATAATACATTACAAATTAAGAACAAATATCGTATAATGCTTAAAATTAATGTGTCATCAACAGCCGTTTAAAAATTTTAAACATGAACCAAATACAATGGTTTGCTATTATTTTTAGCTGAAAAAATCAATGGCTTTGAATCAAGTTTTTTAATGTATTTTTTTTTTAATATATCTTGAAGTAATATTTTTATCAGGGCTGCAAACCATTTCAAAAACCGATGTGGTTCGGTTCAGTGGTTCGAACCACTCAGCAGAATCTTGTAGCTGTTCACGAACCGGTTCGTCAGGGTCTCTGAACCGCTGTTTAGCTCGGTTCAAGTGGTTTAACTTATTTGTATAGCACCTGTAAACGGTGCAAAGATATCATAGAATCATGAAAAATATTGGGGGAATTCTTTGTAATGTGCCACCCCATTGCTTTTTTGCGTATAATTTGTTAGAAAATTAACTTATCGCCAATGTTAATATACCGTTGGAAAGAGGGTTTAACCCTTTCGCTACAGGTTTTTACTGGGGAAAGTTAAAATTTTAAATTTTACGTTTTACGCTTCTATGTGGTTGTATTAGCAACATTTCATAAGACATTTTTTAATTTTTATACTCGGACCCGGTATTTTAGAGTGTTTTTATATGAGAGCAACCACATCGTTGTGGCTGTAATAATTACTTAAACATAAAACTTTTTACGCATAATGAAAATTTGAATATTTCTTCATTTACTTCAGCCAAAATTAAAAAAAAAGTATCCAAATTGAAAGAAAACGTCAAATTAAAAAGTTCTCTAATTTTTTCTGCTTCTTCTTCCTTTACTATGTCAAGATATACCATTAAAAAAGTGTATACTTCTCTTCTTTAAACTTAAATATTCAGTTTATTAATTTCGTATTTTTCCTAAAACTTCAAACTATTCTAAAGACTAAAAAAAAATGTATTCTTGCAACCATAGAGGATGCAGACGTCCACAAAGTAGCATGTTGCCATATGGGAACAAAGTAGCGAAAGGGTTAAAGAGCTATGATCCAAGGAAACTCCTCTTTTGAATTTTTCGTAAATACTAATTTTACAGCTAATTTCACAAAGTGTTAAAAATCGACACCCTAAAATTGTTTAATGTAAAGTGCCACCCCCTAAAAAAATCGCTAAAAACGTAAAAATCTTAAGTAAAAATGCACGATTTAGAAAATTTACGAAAGATTATTGAATTTAATTTGAATTGAATAGAAAATGACCGAAAGCAAAATGCAAATTGAATGGTAACGAATAAAACGAATAATTGTATGGAAATTAATAAACACAACTGAACTAATTTATTCCTCATGATAGGATTAGAGAAAAATTGACTAAGAACACTTTAAATCCATTTTAAAGACGATTCCGAGCAATAAAAAGTCATTTTACCGAAATAGGATCACAAAACAATGAAAAAAGAGGGGTGGCACTTTACAAAGAAAAAAAGGTGGCACTTTACATTTTCACGCCATTTTGGAAATCATCGAATAAATGTTCTCCTTTTACGATATGCTCGGATATTATTTCGGATTATGAAAAAGCATTAAAAATTAAGTCCAACACTGATATTTACCTTAGTTTTTTACACGTATTTGATTTCTTTTTCACCGCAAGAAAAACCTTCAATTTTTATTTTTAAGTTTTTTCTTGACCAAATTTGACAAATTTGAATTTTTACCCAGACTGTGTTATTGCGTCTATTCCCTCAAAAATCACATTAAAATTGATGTTTTCATACTCGTATATACCTTAAATTACGGTAAGAATTTTTTTGCTTGGATTGCTGGAACGTCAAAATCAAGCAGGAGTGGCATATTACAAAGAATTCCCCTATTTATTCAACAAAAAATAAAAATAACATAAAATTGAAAGGAACACATTTTTAAATGCTTTGCAATAGCATTGATTAACAAAAAAAATTGCTTTTTAACTGATTGAAGCATCAAAAGAGGTCAAATAGGTTACTATTGATTTTGCATCGCTGAACACGAATTCGCCTTTAAAAATGTTCCACTACATCGTTTAAGAAAAGAGTTCAAGACCTCAAAATCTTTCTCAATCACTTTTAATTTTTTTGTATTTTGAACTGAACCATTTTCATGATGCGGTTTCTGGTTCGGTTCGGGAATCCTAAAATAAAAATCATGCTGTTCATGGTTCGGAGCAAAGTCCGGTTTGCAGCCTTGATTTTTATAAACATACTTTTAATTAAATTTCATTTTCACAAATAGCTATAGACAATTTTAGATTTAAACCTTCCATCAATTGTCGTTTTAAGCCGACAAAATCACAGCTTACTGTCTGCAGGTATTAAACAATAGTTTCACTTGTCCAGTTTTTGCACACTAAATGGCATAAATCTCAAATCAAATTGCACTCCTTTTCAACAGACACATTCACGCTGTCATAAGTACAACCACTCACACCTACACTCACCCACTCACATGCACTGATACAGGCAGTGTTGCTTTTAAATATTAATGACATGTTAACTGCAAAAAATCCCGAAATTTACTCACCCACTCAGTTGGGGCTGATTTGCTTAAGTTGGGTCTGACTTGCTTAAGTTCGACGTGCAGCGCCACTGAAGTACACATCGCTTCCTTCTGCCACCGTCGCTGGCGCAAGTTGCTTTTAGTCAGCGAAAAAAAAATGAAAACGAACCCAGCTGGCTTAAGTGCTTTTGCATATTCAAACAGCCGGCGCCGAGGCACTACGAGGAGTGGATCACGTAATGAATGAATGAATGAGCAAGTGAATAAATGGAAATTTCACAATGCCAAAGCACAGACACAAGCAAAATGTTTGGGCCGCTAGGAGACGTGCAAGTTTCACCATTACCAAGTTTAATGGAGTACAAGCGGCGGCTGGCTGTTGTCACTGCTTTTGTAATTGTTACTGTTATTATTATTATTGTTGTTGTTGTCATATAGGAGGCTTGTGCTGCTATGAAGAACACCTGCCAGCCAAAGGCAGCGCGAGCACATTTTTTATCTGAGAGCCATTCAAAAATGGCTGAGTTGCTTGGAGCAACACGAAATGGCCATTTTCTTGTATGCGAATATGACAAAAGAAAAAACTTTGTTAATTAAATTAAGTAATTTTAATTTCAATACGGCAAGTTGCGTGTGGACGAGATTTTTGTTTAACTTTTTCAATTGACACAGCTCGAAGCTAATCGAGAGGTTTTATTTCAGTTGCCGCCTGGCATTAGTCAGACTTGTTGCGATACAAGTTAGAGCAGCTTGCACAGTATAAAAAGAATTCTATGTGTTTCTTTATTCTCTATTATCTTTAAAAAATTTCCTTCCAGTGATCTTCTATTTAGACGCAGTTGGGCCAAATCTGCATTAAAAAAATATACTTATTATACTTAATTCAAATCTCTTTAAATTACCAACAATCCATGCACCACCTCGATTTCTTAATAAATCCGCACTCAAAATTTCATTCATATTAATTATACTTTTCCTTGAATTTTTTCCAAATCTGCATTAAAAAAAAATACTTATTATACTTAGCGCAAATCTCTTTAAATTACCAACAATCTATGCACCACCTCGATTTCTTAATAAATCCGCACTCAAAATTTCATTCATATCACTGTGCGACAAAAATTAAAAAAATTTTTCGCACTGGAAAAAATCTATATGGGCGTGAAACTAGAGACCAAACATAGTAATACTGCGTACTCAGTTTTTCATTTCTACATCCGTTGTCCTTTTAAAAGGACTTGGAAAATTTTGAAGGGGATAAAAATAAAAAAATATAAAAAATACTTAACCTCGTTAGAATATGGCGATATGTATATCAAATGAAAGAGGAAAGGCTCAAGAATTAAAAAAAAAATTATTGTTTATCTATTTGTAAAAAAAAGGATACGAAAAAGGTCCTTTGAACATTTTAATCCTTTATATCCATGAAATTTTATGTAGAATTTTCTTGAAAAGTAAGTATGTTAAAACCCAAAACCTCCTTCAATCATGTGTCAAAATTTCATTATTCTCACTTCATTAATTTTGTATCTATTTATTATTTAAAATACTGATACTAAAATAAATAAGAATTTTTGTACTTCATTAGACTTGCAACTTCCGCCTTTTTTTAATAACTTTCGAACCAAAAAAGTTAGAGTAATGAAATTTTGACACGTGATTAAGGAAATTTTCGGTTTTAACATACTTACTTTTCAAGGAAATTATACATAAATTTTCAAGGATATAAAGGATTAAAATTTTCAAAGGACCTTTTTCATATCCTTTTTTTACAAAGAGATAAAAAATCTATTTTATTTAAACTCTTGAGCCTTTCCTCTTTCATTTGATATACATGTCCCCATATTCCAACTAGGTAAAGTATTTTTAATGTTTTTTTTTTCATCCCCTTCAAAATTTTGAAGTCCTTTTAAAAGGACAAAGGATGTAGAAATGAAAAACTGAGTACGCAGTATTACTACATTTGGTCTCTAGTTTCACGCACATATGGATTTTTCCCGGTGTGAAAAATGCTGTCTCACGGTGTAATCAATGTACTTTTCTTTGAATTTTTCCAAAACTGCATTAAAAAAAAAAACTTATTATACTTAATTCAAATCTCTTTAAATTACCAACAATCTGAGCATCACCTCGATTTCTTAATAAATACGCACTCAAAATTTCATTCATATTCAATATAATTTTCCTTGAATTTTTTCCCTGGTTTCTCTCCAATATTACGAAAATTTCTTACGCATGCAAACAACAGTTGAAAACTTTAAATTTTTATGCGAAACTACGCTGGCAGGGCGCATATGTCTGCTCGCCATCTGAAACCGAAACTCGAACTGAAGCCCGGGACCGAAACGGCTGCAACTAATCCCGGCCAAATCTCTCGAGTATTTTTGCATCACTTTGATAAATGCGCCCGAGGAGCATTTCATGCCGAAACCACAAACATTTTTCAAATGCTGTTAGCGTAGTTTTTGTTTTTACATTCTCTACGCACGCACAGTCACTCGAACGCCGCAAAACAAAAGTGCCAACAACCGAGAGGCCCGAAAGAAAGCATTCAACAACAAGTAGGCAGCACTCAAGTCTACTTTGGCGTGAAGGCGAAGGCAAAAACCGCCGAGTGCGAAGCGCCTAAAAGCCACAAAACAAGCAATTAAAGCATTTAAATTGCTTTTTCCGCGCATACGTTCACTTTGCCTCACCATTCGGTGCAATTATGTTGCTTTTCTTTCGTTGTCAGTGTTTGTTTTTTTCGGCCATTTAGGCTTCTTTTGCGTTGTTATTATTGTTGCTGCTATTTTTTAATAGATTACGTGCTGCAATCATTAACAGTCCAGCAGCCTGACGACGCCTAGCTGCCATCCACTTATGCGCGGCGGCGTCGCACAGTGGGGCGTCCGTGGCCAAAAATAAAAAAAAAAATATTTTTTTTGAAAAAATAAGTAAGCACGATCGAAGCCAAATCTCCAACTAAGCTATATCAAAAGGAATTTTAAAAAAATTGTAAGTCTTGTAGTCTCAAGAAGGTTTTAAACTTCATATATTGCATGAACACAAATTTAAGGAAAAATAGAAATTTAACCTTGCGAAAGTAAAGATGTTTTTTCTTATGGTTACAGTTATTATTTTAATATACCTGATTTTTTATTTTATGTTTTAGGTTTTTATAGTCAGGCAATGGCTTTGTTTTTGTTTTGGTTATTACTGTTCGCTAACTACCGTTATTTGAACGTAGAGCCATTTTGAGCCCTAGAAAAAGTTTAAGTGCAAACTTCAAAATTAAATATCTCGAAAAGCCCTAGGGAGCCTTTCCAATTTCGACTGTTTCACTAAATTACAAGTATGTAGAACACGTTTGCAAAGTTTCAGCTGCAGAGGCCTGCAGACCCGCATGAAGAGACCCGCAAGTATTTAAGAGGGGCCAACATGAAAAACATCGAAAACTTAAAAAAATGGCAAAATATACATATGCACCGATTAATTCATTTGAGGCTTATACGAACTTTTAAAGTAGGCGTGGTAGACTGCCCATTTTTGGCCCAATTATAGATTATACTTTAGTGATATTTTGTATAAAATTGTATCTTTCTAGTGTTAGTAGTGGCCTAGTTATCGAATAACAAAGATTTTTTCAATATGGGGGGTGGGCGTGGCAGTAGTCCAATTTTCAAAAATTTTCGTATTTTTCTTAATTACGTTAAAAAATTGGCGGATACCAAATTTCGTCAAAATTAAACCACGTTTACTATTTTTGGCCATGCGATATATGGGGACGCCCCACTGTGCGTCGTCTTTTATTTTGGTATTTATTTTTGTACTCTTGCGACTTTGTTGCGACTGTTCGGAAACGAGCGCCCACCCTGAATTCGCACCAAAACTTTTGCCGCCCCCTACGTTTGCTCGTGGCACGCTGAAAGCGTTCGGCTCAGCGCTGAGAACTTAATTCCCCGCTAGGCGCCCAACTAAATTCCACACATTACTCAATGTCAACACTGGCAAATGCGTGACGGCTGTCATCAGCAGCGGCACAAAAGCCGCCTTCATCGCCACCGTAACCGTAATCGGCATTGCCAGCACAATCGCCGCCAACGCCCGCTGCAACCTGGTGTGCTGCTGCGCTGCTGCGCTGCTACGCGCCCAAAAGCAGGCAACATTTGCGGCGTGTGTGGGCGAGAGCGCGTGCCGATTGCCCAACTGTGATTGGCACTCTGCTCGTGCATTAACAGCAAACATAATTACAACAACATCAGCAACAACAACCACGAGTGTAAGCACCAAATAACAACAGAAATACATGAAAAGCATAGCAGCAACAACAAAAGTGTGTTAATTGTGCGCGCTCGCTGCGTGCGCAAATGCTTATTACGTATCAATTATGCTGAAAGCGCCGAGTACGTTCGCAATGGCTCTCTGGGTGGCCGCCGGCGCCGGTCATTGGCAGTTGTGTGCAATTAATTTCTTGCCCACACATTGCTGACAATTGCCGTTTGCTTTTGTTGCTACTTTTCGCATTCGCGGTTGGGATTTTTTGAGCGTGTCGTTGTTTATTTGCAATTTTTTTTAAATTAGATATGAATGTGTGTGCAGCGGGCGGATCGCAGGGAGGCGCAGCTTTGCAATTAGGCGAGTGATAATCGTTAATTTAAACTGTTAATTGCCACTTGGCTGAAAATTACAAGTGACCGAAAAAATAGGCCATTTGCATAAACAATTCCAAGCATACTGTTGGGCGCATTGACACGGTGTGATTTTAATGGAATTATATTTTGAGCATAAAAAAGTGCAAAAAAAAAATACAGATTTGCTAAAATTCATTAATTATAAATTAATTACAAAATTATCTACTAATGACACTTTTTTATGCCCATAAAAACATGTTTTAACAGTTTTTATCTACTAGTGGTTTTAACGAAATTAATTAATTAAGTGGTTTGCTGAGAATTCGATCCGTGATTTCACTCAGCTGCTAGTAAGTTTTTATTTTGAAAATATTAATTAATTAATTTTAATTTAATCCAGTGATTATTGTAAGAGCCTGCTGCTAAAGTGGGTGCGGCTTATCATCTATCAAACATATTTAAATACTTGCATGAAAATAGGGCAATCTTTCAATGGTTTGAACACTTTGTTTCACCATTTCGAATTAGTAGGTAGGTCTTACTTGTCACATTTATCGAAGGCAAAATCCATAAAAGACAAAATACATACATCAAAGTGGGATCCATTGATGACAAAAAAGTGTCAGTCATCAAAGACAAGATTCAACCATCCAAGACAGGATTCATGCGTCGCACAGTGCTTCGACAGAAAATAAGAAAAAAAATTATCGCAGATTTTGACAAAAGTAGTATCATGTTAAAGGTAATTGTTTAATTAAGCTGGACCCGAAATACTTTATCGAAAAATTGTCGAGATTAGGAGATATAGCTTGTCAAGCCGGATATATTTTTACAAAAATTTATGAAGGGGAAAAATGAAATTTAGGTGTTTGTATGAAAAAAATTTAGAAAATGTATTGTTGTAGATAGGCTACTAATTTCTTTTAATATTAAAACTACATTGATAGGAGCGCTAGGACTGCTAGTCGTTTTTTTTTGTTTAGCATAAATAATTTTTTTTGTACGAATTTTCAAAAATTAATTTTTTTTAATCAATGAAAATGAAAAATAACCAAATTTAGAAAGACAATTAAAATCGAATGGCATGAACTGGCGTAACTTTATGAACTTTTTTAATTGAACTTTCTTCTCATAAATCCGCAAAAAAACATTCTGCGTCTTTTTGCGCCTTTGGAAAATTCAATGAATTTTTTCGAAACTACTCATGCTGATTTTTTTACAGAAGTCGCTTGAGTTAAAATCGCGAATAAAATGTGTAACCAAATCAATGCCACGAATTATGAATGTTTTTTATAAAAATAGGCTTGGAACGCCTATTTAACCCATTATGAGCTATATTATTCAATTTTTTCATTATTATGGAATTTGTTTACTAAAATGTGATTTAATGCTAATATATTCTAAAAAAAAGGAGGAATGTTTAATTTTGAAGGTCTTATTTTAAAGAATAATTTTTTAATAGTCTCGCCGTTATAAATTGAGCTGCATTGCATCTTCATGGCTGTGTCATCTCCATGTTAGGCTCTAAGGATATCAAACAAAAAAATGATTCCTTTCACGGCCCTCTTTCCACCCTTTAAAGACCTTTATATATACATAATTTTCAAACAATCCGACCAAAACACAACGTCCGTCCATATAAGCTTCACCACCCCCTTTCCCCCTTTGAAGGTCGACGTTTTTGAAATCGCTTCTACGAGGGTTGCCTTTTATGTTTCGGGATTTGGCAACTCTGGTGGTGCAATCTGGAAACTGACAGCTGTATCGTAAAGTTGGACATTTTTGAGGTTATAAGTACTCAGAACATTTTGACATACGAGCGCTATTTACATTATTTATATTTTTTCGACACGAGTCTTTTTTTGAGCAGTTGACAAATTGTGTGGGATCCAACGCGAACAAATTTTTTTTACAGTCAAATGTTCATGCAATATTGAATGTATGCTGGTCCCACTAATGCCTAAAGTTGTCTCAATCTCACGATAGGTCACATGACGATCTTGCAATATCAGTTCGCGCACAGCATCAATGGTTTTCGGAACAACTGATTTTGGACGACCTTCACGAAATTCGTCTTGGAGTGAACTACGACCACGATTGAATTCACCATACCATCGATAAACACTGGTCCTTGATGGAGCTTCATCACCAAAAATTAAATTAAGTTCATCTATGCACTGTTGCTGAGTTAATCCACGTCGAAAGTTGTAAAAAATAATCGCACGAAAATGTTCACGATTTAATTCCATTTTTGGGCCGAGATGAATTTTTCAACTCACTGTAAATAATACAAATAGCGCTCGTATGTCAAAATTTTCTGAGTACTTATAACCTCAAAAATGTCCAACTTTACGATACAGCTGTCAGTTTCCAGATTGCACCACCAGAGTTGCCAAATCCCGAAACATAAAAGGCAACCCTCGTATTTAAGGGTTGACTTTCTAAAACACAAATTTGAACCAAATTTCATCATTATAGCGGTTCCAGCGGTTTGGGCTCGGTGATGATAAAAAAATATATAACCATATATATTCGATTTTTTTTAACTATATATTTTTTTTGGGAACAAACAAAATTTTTGAAGTTAGCAACCCAAAATGACTTAGACTGCGGATTTTCAGCGAATTTCACGTACTCCTATTTTTGCCGCAATTTTGTATGGAGTCGAAGCACTGTGCGTCGGTGGCAAAATTCCATTAAAACAAAGTCTATTCGTCTATTAATTGAAGACAAGTTTTAGCCATCTAAGAAAAGATTCAATCACCAAAGGCAGGATCCAGCTATCGCAGACTGGATTTACGTCATCGATCCATGGATTACTTACGAGAAAATAATTACGAGGAAAAATACTTACGACGAAACATAAATGTAAATGTATTTTTAACTGACTAAATGACTGACGGAAACTTATAGCACACCAAGCTTTATTGCACACCAATAGTTGCAGGTTTCTTATATAATATAAACATTTTCTGTATTTTCTGTATTTGACACGAACAATTCGGTTGATCAAATGATCCAATTCAATAAGTCAAACAAGGACCTACACACACGTGCAAACATTTGCGAACATGTTTTCCCTTTTCAGCTTCAGTCAAAGTAAACATCAAAACTTTTTGATTTTACTCAGACCGTTTGTTCAGACCGAAAATTTAGTAGTCAACATGTCAACAAATGAGTTTCAGGGACCGTAACAGCTATAATTTTTATTATAAAAACCAATATTTAAGAGTTTTTTTAACTTTTATTTAATGACTCAATAAATAACATTTATTTTTATTTATATTTGAAAAATTCTATAATAACAATAATTATTGATTTTTTTTATTAGTCCACAAATAACAGTTTTTCGATTTTTATTTTAGTTGTCCTATGATAACAATTATTGTTGACTTTTATTTTTAAAAGAAAAATAAGAAAATAAGAATCAATTGTTTCAGTTATTTTTGGTTTTTAAAAATCCTATAATAACAATTACTTTGGATTTTTTTCATATTAGTCCACAAATAACAGTTTTTCTTCGATTTTTATTTTCGTTGTCCTATGATAACAATTATTGGAGACTTTTAATTAAAAAAGTCGTCAATAAAAATCAGTCAACGACTTTTATTTGTTTTATATTTTTATTTATAAAAGTCAACAATAAAAATCAGTGAGTGACTTTTATTTTTTATTTTTTTTCTTGATGACTTTATAAACAAAAGTCGCTGAATGATTTTTATTGATAAATTAAAAAAATATAAGTCACTGACTGATTTTTATTGATGACTTTTTTTGATTAAAAGTCTCCAATAATTGTTATCATAGGACAACTAAAATAAAAATCGAAGAAAAACTGTTATTTGTGGACTAATATGAAAAAAATCCAAAATAATTGTTATTATAGGATTTTAAAAAAAAAAAAATAACTGTTAGTTTTTAGTTTTTCCATAAAAATTACATTATTTTATTACATTATTATTACATTTGATTCTCGGTGCGAAAAGAAATGTATTAGTATATTTTATTTATTTTTATGACCTTTCCTTCATAGTAATTTTTTGCTGCAACCGCTTTTGAGACCAAATCTAACATCAAGCCAGTTGAGTGGTCAACTAATTCACATACGCATACACATATATTACGTTTGTATGTGTACACGTATTGCTACAGTATTTTCTACAAAGGGCCAATTTAACAAGGTGCCACATTGTGCGGTAGTGTCGCGCTCGCTAATTTCATCCACAAGAGAGACAATGAGTTCGAACGCCTCTCTGAAACTTTGCCCATCAACTCGTTGCTGCTGTGGTGCGCCCACATGACAAGGTATGAAATTTAAACCTTTAGCCTCTTTGCGGGCCAAGCAACCGTTTTCTCAGCACTCGCTTACACATTTTCGGCACCCACACAGCCACATCGCACCCACACAGTGCTCAAGCTCATGTCGTTGTATGTGTGTTTGTGTGTTTGTTGTGGGTCACATGTTGTCAAAGTGTTAATGCTCAGCACAGCTAATTAAGTGCTGTCGTTGGCTTCAACAAAATATTTCTGCGAATTTGTTAGCGATTTTTTTTGCTGGATGTGTCACGAAAATTAAAAAATACGAAACTCATTAACTGACTAAATTAAAGTTTATTTCGACCACACACTGAACGGTTGAGCACTTTGAGGTTATGTGTTGATGGTAATTGTTAAGTTTACAGACAGACAGCAGCGTAGAGTTGGTCAAAAGCACACTTTGAAGGCGACTTTCTTAAATAGCTGCCGACAGCAGGCGGTGGCCATTAGCGTCAGCCAGCCACCACAAAACGGCAATAAAGCCAACTTACGCCGCAATGTATCATTAAATATTTAATGCTTTGTATGCGGCAACTCATTAAAGGCGACATGCTTTATGCATGCAAACACGACACATGCACAAGGCGCTTGTGTACGCGTGTGTGTGTGCAGTGGGAGCAGTGGGCGTGAAGCAATTTGTTTAAAATTAAAAATATTTTATTTATAAAAGTAACAGCCCAGAATCACACCGACATTGGTGTACACGCTTGCACGCCATTAAATTCAACCAACACGACGCAACACAATCTCTCACACAACTACATGCATACATATGTAGACACACATGTATGTGTTGCATATACAAAAGCGGTACAAATATGTAATGACTAATTAATGACGACTCGTGTGTATTTAAATTGTAAGATGAAAACTCATTAAAGTTGCATTGGGCTAAACGAGAGAGCCAGCTACTATAATAAACCAACAAGTACTCCCATGTGAACCGAAAAGTAATGAAGTATGCGTGAAATGCTGCTTCAATATTTGCAACGACAAGCGGAATGCTGGTATAAATTTATATTTAAATGTGTATGTTTTAAAAGAGAAATTAAAGCGTCGATTACCTGGGTGGACCACCTGAAGAGATTGAAGCCGTTCCCGATCAGTGCAATTGCATTCTTTAGGATCGTCTGCCAGATCTAGGATCGTCTAACCTATGATTGAGCGCATAGGTCTGAAGGCAAAGTCAGTTAACTTTTTTTTATGTTATGTTTTTGATGATGTTATGCTTTTTTTTATGTATATGTGTACTGTACCACCACTTTGATCAAAAAGTTGCTGCAATCACCAACATGCAACGTTCTTGGATTTAATTATCTTTTGGATTGCCACACCTGTCTGCAATATTCCCTTCAAATTTCAACATGCTACCCTCACATTTGTGAAAGTGAAAGCAAAACATCTGTGGTTTGAGTATGACCAGATTTTTGATGCTATAATTAACCCTTTATCTGGCCGTGTGACAGTAACGTTCCAAACCTTAAAATTAACTAAAGTTTCACTATTATTGTTAGATGTGACACAACACTACAAAACAATACGACACAAACTGTGCTTCATGTGAAAGTAAAAAATTGTGTGAACACAGTATAATGTTTGTTTACTTTTTTTGCGCCAAAAGTTTAGTGCACAAAATTTTGTGACAACGCAACAAGTGTTTAATTTGAAAAAAAATATGGAAATTACAAAATACATTTCAATTTTTTATAAATAAAATGTGCAAATATATAAATAAAGGGTTTTTACCAAGTTTGAGTGAAAATATAAAATGTTCAGTTTTTATATGGTAAAATACTGTTTATAACATTTCTGTAACAAAGGGCATTTTTTTTAATAAGCCATTTAAAATTCCGTAAACAAAATTTTTAAAAAGAAGTGTTTTTTTTAATTAAACAGGAGCTATAGGAAAACAAGTAGTGTCCGACCGAATATTCGGTTTCGGCCCAAATAAGTGGTTTCGGTTTCAGTGGCCAAAAAATGGCCGAACGGCCGAATCCAAAACTTTCTAGAATATTTTTTTACATTTTATTGCGACATTATTACATTTTATTAGATTTTTTACATTTTATTAGATGCCACCAATGCAAATAAACTTTTTTTTAGCATATAATATTATATTATTAAATTTTGAATATTAGCGAGTAAGGTACGAAAGGGTGATTTTTTTATGTTTATGTTTTTAAAATATGAATAAATTGTTTTTATTAATAAGTATTTATTTATTTACATATGCTATGTTTGTTTGTTTGTTCTTTATTTATTTAATGTAAAATTCGTTTGTTGAAAAAAATTCTTGATATGGTGATTTTTATTTCAACTAGAATGTTTCGGTTTCGGCCGAATATTACAAAAAAAATCTAAATTCAGCCCAAAAAAGATGTTTCGGTCGGACACTAAAAACAAGTTTCGGTTTAAAATATTAAAGGATTAAAGGATTAACCGAGAGTTTCTTACTAAAAACGTACCGAATACCATTCCAGCTATTGACTCGAAAAGCCATTACGGGGAAAGCAGTTAACCCTTTCGAATTTTACCCTTTATTTCGATATTACTTCTTGGTATTTAAATCATAACACATTTGCCTAAGAAGTGTGCACGCGACATTTGAAGTTGCACGCCTATTTGTTAAAGTTCTAGAGCTGGTTTACTTTTGAACTATTTTAGCTTAAAACGGGTTAAATAAATTTTGTATCAATATTTTTTAATTACAGAAAAATTATTTAATATTCATGGAAAAATACAAAATTATTAATTTTTGATTTAAATTAACCATTATTAAAGCAACAGGGGTTTGATCAAACGCGCCCAATTCGTAGACTTGAATTAGAACACAAACTTTCCCTGATATCGTTGCAAATTATTGGAAATGATTTTTGAGGATAACAGTAAAATTTTTGTAATTTGCTTTGAATTCGCATCTAAAAATATTAATTTGTTGGTGCCTACTTAAATTAAACTCATAAATCAATCGTAGCTTTTGCTATAACATGACAAATAGGAGAAGGTGCTCTCAGACAACTTTGGGGTCGAAAGGGTTAAGCAGCCGAGAGGAGATAATACCAAAATCAAACATGGACATACTGAAAATCGAGTACCACAAATGTTATGAAAACTGAATCAAAAGTGTGTTGCAATCGATGGGAATAACTTCGAAAGGATAACATCGTTTTTCAAAAATATACTTGTATTTATATCTTTTTATATTTAATGTTCCTGAATGCTGAGATTGTTTTGATCAAGAAGGTATGCTGTCAGCTGCGAGATGAACTGTTAGCTTTTGTTGGGTAAATACAGAGTGGTTCAAACGATACAAAATGTGAAACATTGTGCAACACGAACTAGAAGACTGGAGAGCAGAAATAGGGGAATTATAAGTAAAGACCGAAAAAGAAGGAATTACAGGTGTGATTGACAGCACTCATTTAGCTCGTATAGTTGTTATAAATTTCACGTGTTGCGTACATGTATTTGAAAATAATCTCAATGATTCTTGCATTCGACTTTTAGCTCCACGATTATTGCTCGTGTAATAGAACGTTTTAAATACATCAAAATTTCCATTCCACTCAGCACTTGACTTATCCAATTTTTCTCAACACTCGTATCGGTTTGCGCTTTTCCGTTTTCGAAAATCTGAATTTCGCACTTAACAGTGCAACATTTCAATTTCTATGAATTTATTTGCACACAAATGCCAGACATGCATACACCCAAAAACACATAACACACACACACACACGTATGTGCATATGTGCACCATTGCGCCGCATATGTGTGCTCGTGCGCCTGAATGCGCCAAGATGTGAAAATCTGCTATTTCCATTTGAAATTCCTTTCGTGTGCCGCGCAAGCATTTCCGCGAAATTCCCCAGCGCATTTTTATTATTGTTGCTTTTTTCAACTTGACTGCAATTTCGTCATGCCTTGCTTTGCTTTGCTTTGCATTTTTTCTATTTTTCTTCATTTCGTGTATTTTTGTTTTTGCAATTTGTTTTTCCGCGTTTTCGCCTTTTTCATTTTGCTGCGCTTTTCTTGCATTTTGGCCAAACGTGTTTTTTTCTCTCTACATTGGCATTGTTGTTGCTGTTGTGCCATTATACGCGCCAATATTCCGCATTATATGCACAAACGCCAACGCACACACGCAGCCGGCGCAACAAATAGGGCTGTCTCTTATCGGGCTGTCTGTCTGTTTGTCTGGCTGGCTGTCTGCTCGCTTGCGCGCAACATAAAATATTTCACTACAATGCAGGTACGAGCAGCTGGCTTCGTGCAATATTTTCTGGGCACTTTTCCGCCATTGCAGGCGTGACGCTGAAGTGAGGCGCATGTGCTGGGGTGACCATATTAACGCGAAAAATATTGCAACTCCTTTAATGACAGAAAAATGTGGGGTTTTTGCAAGCACTGAGAACATTTTAACTTAATTATACATAAGTACATATGTACATATGCATCCATCTTTATGTATATGTATGTGTCGTTTATTGCACTTAAGTGGTGCGCCCAACGACAGACATATTGAAAATTGTTGCTTGTATTTCGTGTAAGTTGAAGGCAAGTAAAAAGCGGCAACGAATATGGCAGAAGCGCATTCAAGCTGGTACGGCACACCCATACAGACAAGCATATTAATATCAATGTATGTATGTTTGTATGTATCTGTGCATAAGCGTATGTAAATACTTGTAAACACGAACGTGCACTCACGCTGCTCGTCTCACTTCAGCTTACGGCAATCCGCCAATAAGGCGCGGACGCAAGCAGCAAACACGCACTGGGCTGAATGGATTTTCGTGTGTATGTGTGTGTGTGCATTGCACGTACATATGTAAACGTATGAGGAACATCAAATAAAGACTTAAATGCAAATATAAGCTTAGTAGCAACAACAACAACAACAATAAAAAAGCACTACAACAAATGACAAATAGCAAAGCAAAACGAAAGCAGCAAAGTGAAGCGAAATATAAAGCGATGCTTGGTGCAAATGCCGCGAAAAAATCGTGGAATTGCAAGCTCGTCGACGTAGCGAGCAACGAAGGATGCAATGGCGATAGAAAGGAAATTAAGTAAGGAAATACAGAGGCGAAGTACTCGTAAGTGAAAGTGTGTGTGCATTGAAATTGCATCTGAAGTCAACTGAATAAAATGTAACTACATTGAAGAGGGAACCGGAAATAGAGTAGAGAAGGTGAGGGAAGAAAAAAAGAAGAGGGAAGAGTAAAAAGGAAAGAAAAACAAAACGAAGCAAAAGAAAAAAGAGAAATATAAAGAAAAGAAATACTAAAAATACAATTTAAGTGTAAAACCTAGAAAACAAAAGTGAAGTGGAGCATGGTCCAGTAACAATACTCCAGCTTGCAGTGTGAAATGTGAAGCGAAGGCTGAGCAAAACAAAGAACATAATTAATCTGATCAATAAATGCAATCAGTGACGCGAATGGTAGATAAAAAAGCAAATAATATTAAAAAACAGACCTGTAAAAAATAGG
Organism: Melieria picta; assembly: GCA_964056695.1. Taxonomy (NCBI): domain Eukaryota; kingdom Metazoa; phylum Arthropoda; class Insecta; order Diptera; family Ulidiidae; genus Melieria; species Melieria picta. The sequence goes on along the minus strand of OZ057399.1, from coordinate 7,764,831 downwards.
TGAAAGGCTACATATCCTAGAAATGGAGCTTTGCAGTATAAAGTGTAAAGCGAAATAGCAGAAAAGATGTGAAGAAGATAAACGCAGAAAAATGAACTACATAGAATTAAATATCAAATACATAGAAAAGTAGAATAAAATTAAGAATATAGATTTGAAAAATAAAAAACATAAAATAAAAACAATGCACAGTAATTCGATTCATAGACAAAATTTAAAAAATTTATAGTCTCAGAATTTGACAATTTTGATGTCATTTGAAAGGAAAAACTTCCACTAAGAAAACTCCCAAAAATTTATGCGAAAAATAATTAGAGTGTGTGCAATAGCTGCTCAAAGTCGGAACTTTTCTCAGAAAAAAATTTCAACACATTTTTTCTATTTTTTAGTCTATTGACTAAAAAAAATTGTAAAAATTCATGGTTAACAAGAAGTTGCTAAAACTTTCTATATATGTAGATTAAGAATTCATCTGGGCATTTTTGCTTTTAATTTTATCTCAAAATTTGCAAGGCCGAGGTTTCTACTTTACTTTTAATTTAATCCTTTCCGGTCAATTTCCGCATTTTTTGAGATAAAAATTTGTCCTTCAAAATATTGGATCTTATTGAACATTTTAGCAATAAAATACAACAAGATATCAAAAAAATCATTTAGGTTGAGAATTCCAAAACAAAATCAAAAGGTGAATCAATTTTGTACGATATATCGTACAATTTTTTTAAAAACTCGGGAAAAATATTTAGAATGAAATAAAAATAAAAATGTTAAATTTATTAAGTTTTATAAATCAACTGAGATTCAAACTTTGAAATTGTTTAGCTTTTTGTTACCAAAAAAAAAGCTTTTTGCTGTCAAATGAAAAATCTTCGAAAAAATTTTACGTTATATGGTACAAATTTCCGGAAAGGGTTAAAATATTTTTCAAAATTAAGAATTTTTTTAAATTAAGAATTGGCAAAACTTAGAGGAAAATATCTAAAAAGTACGTGAAAGTATGTTCCTGGATTTTTTTGTATTGAAGCATCCATTCTTTTCGAATTATTTAATTACATTTTCCGATATCTTGTGATCTCAGAAAATAATTCAATTTGAAAAGTAGTCTAAACACCTATATTTGGATATTTTATCTATCCTTGAAAGTATGCAATCAGCATGAAAAATGAAAAAAAACTGCATAAATCCAGCACATACATCTCTTATTATTATCATTTTTATCATTTTTATTGCTAAACTTAGGGGTTCTCATACAATTTCCTTTACTCTTAGTAATTAACAATGTTGACGTAACTGATTAAATGTAAAATCTGCAAAATCTAGCCAACAGACGTGTTGCTATTTCTTACCAAAAATGACGAAAATGGCAAATTTAAGTCTCAGGCATTGTCTGAGAGTTTAAGAAAAACAAAATGGAGAATTCAATTCAGCAGACCATGATTAACAAACTTACCAAATTTTATTAAGAACAGACCAGTCCTTCTAATTTTGTTCCGCGGTTGTATGGAGTCGAATTACCGTGCAATGGGTAGAAAGTGAAAATCACTAGGAAAGTCTAAGTATATAAATTTAAAGCTAATTAAAAAAGTAAAAAAAATTAAAAAAAAAACCTTTTTTTTCACTGTTTATTACCATTCAAAAGATGACTTAGTCAAAATTTGGTAAATGTAAGGAAATATACACACAAGTAGATGTACTCATAAGATAAATCCTAGAAGAACCTTAAACCTTCGAGGAATCAAAGAAAAGTAACATTGAGAAAATAGATGGGAAAGCAACTAAGGACCAAAAGTGTTGTTAAAAAATATCTCTGGGTAAAGATACATATTTGCAAACACGTATAACACATACATATGTACATATATATGTACATATGTATGTGTCAGTATCTGGCATCGGTGCGCATTCACTTCCTTTCGCGCGACTGCAGCGTAACTAACTTAAAACGGCAAAGTGTGACTATTAAAATAGTTAAAGTGCAAGCGAAAGGCAGTTAAAGTGAAAAGCGCCGGAAATGCGCGTAACTGCCTTTACGTGCACTGTGCCAACTTTGTTGCCACTTAATTTTCTTCTGTACTTGCGCTGCCGCTACGCTGACTGGGCCACGTACAAACGTGCCGTCTGATCGACATCGGCAACGGTGCGAGGCGGAGGCTGCATTCAATTAGCGCTGCCATTGAAAGTTCGCTATGTAATTCCGAGTATCCCTTCCACTTATTAATGGCATAACTTCATCAGCAGTGTGGCGTGCAGCGGAATGCGGCTCGCCGTATTCGACAGTTGGCATGGAGCATTCCGAATACTTTAGCCTCTTCATCTGTTTGACACGCTGCCAGCGCGCGTGGCGGCAGTTTAAATAAATGGAAACATCAACTTTCAATTGTGCTGCCGTCGCACGAAGAATGAAGCTATTTTTAAGCATTGGCAGCGTGCACGAAACTGCAGAACGCTGGGCGTGCACACAGCGAAAGTGTAATTACGTCAATGACAGTGATGCGAAGGCGTGCAGCAATAGTGGTGAAAATTATTCGTAATTACGCTTTGCACTTTTCGACCATGTAGCGAAAATTTTAAATGAAGCATTTTATTTCATTTTTATTTTTTATTTTATTTTATTTCATTTCATTTTATTATGTTATTTATTTTATATTTTATTTAATTTTTATTTAATTTTTATTTTATTTTATTTTATTTTATTTTATTTGATTTTATTTTATTTTGTGATATTTGATTTGATTTGATTTAATTTGCTTTGATTTGATTTGATTTGATTTTATTTGATTTGATTTTACTTTATTTAATTTAATTTTATTTTATTTAATTTTATTTTATTTTATTTTATTTTATTTTATTTTATTTTATTTTATTTTATTTTATTTTATTTTATTTTATTTTATTTTATTTTATTTTATTTTATTTTATTTTATTATATTTAATTTAATTCTATTTCATTTTATTTCATTTTATTTTATTTTATTTTACTTTATTTTATTTTTTTTATTTTATTTTGTTTTATTTTATTTTTGTTTTTATTTTATTTTATTTTGTTTTATTTTGTTTTTATTTTATTTTATTTTATTTTGTTTTGTTTTATTTTATTGTATTTTATTTCATTTTATTTTATTTTATTTTATTTTATTTTATTTTATTTTATTTTATTTTATTTTATTTTATCTTATTTTATTTTATTTTATTTTATTTTATTTTATTTTATTTTATTTTATTTTATTTTATTTTATTTTATTTTATTTTATTTTATTTATTTTATTTTATTTTATTTTATTTTATTTTATTTTATTTTGTTTTGTTTTGTTTTGTTTTGTTTTGTTTTGTTTTGTTTTATTTTATTTTATTTTATTTTATTTTATTTTATTTTATTTTATTTTATTTTATTTTATTTTATTTTATTTTATTTTGTTTTATTTTATTTTATTTTATTTTATTTTATTTTATGTTATTTTATTTTATTTTATTTTATTTTATTTTATTTTATTTTATTTTATTTTATTTTATTTTATTTTATTTTATTTTATTTTATTTTATTTTATGTTATTTTATTTTATTGCATTTTTTTTAAGCCAGCCATTAAGGTGAGCGAAGCAGGTCGATAATTGAGAGTTAAATCATGAAGAATGACATGAAATGATTTAAATCAGATGCAGCGCATTCCTTGCAACTTGCTTGACAACCCACACGTTTTCACGTTTACTCTCTGACGCAAAGTTGAAGCACTTTAATATAATTTAAGCCAATTCAGCTTATTTATTCTCCAAAATAAATTTTTACATAATACTCCGCAGCACAAACGCTCACTGAACCACATACAGACACACCTACCTAACACACACACACGACAAACTCGCATAGACCTACGCCACGTAACTCAAATTCACACACATACATATATTTTGCACTTATGTGGGCATGATTACCCACACACAAGCACACGCACACAGTCACGTGTACACACTCGGAATCCTTTAAGTTAATTTCCAGGCGCAAAGTTTTGCAATTCAATGAAATAACAACAACGACAACATAGAAACACACCACCAACAACAACAACAATGACAACAAACGCCAACCTTAAGGCAAGAAGACAAGCAAAACAACGACAAAAAAGTCAATAGCAACAAAAACTTTTGCAATCAATTTAACAAAAAAAACTTGAAAACGAAGGCAAAACAAAAAATTGCCAAAACAGCAACCAAGAAAATGAGGGAACAACAACAAATATAACACGCACAATCCGTCCAAACCAGAAGAGTAACAATAAAACAAAGTCAAGTTGGCAAAAGATAAAAGTGACGCGCAAAAAGACGCAACAAGGTCGAACAAACTGAACTGAGCTGAACGGAACTGAACTAAAAGCGGTGAGGGGCGATGAGGCGGCACGTAATAAATGTCAAGTGGGCACACATGCGCTCAAAATTACTAACCAAAATGCGACGCACATGGGCGCTTTGAGTTTAAGTGAGTGCTAGCGCCTAAAGGTATGCAACAAATATCTAATAACTTTCAATATTCAATCGATTGCGTAGTTTGTTAAAAAAAATGATGATTTTTAATATGTCTTCTAATATAGGGAATGAGTTTAATTATTGAATAGTTTTCAACAATTCATAGAGCAATGTTGTTATGGCAAAATTGCTTCGTACTCGACTTCAAGTGCGATGAATGGCTGACTTTACTGCTGAATGCCACTTTAGGCTGGTTGTGGTGCGAGCGGCTTTTCGTTGGGCCGTTCGACAGTATCGAAGATGTCGTCGATGCGAAAGACAAAGTGAGAAGAGGCGTTGAGTGTGGGCCAATGATTAATGGCAAAACTTGCAGCCGGTAAACAGATTGAATGCGTTGGCGGCGCGTGTGTTGAATGCAGATAACGCTTGATTGCGTGTTGTAGCCGTTTACAATTTTCGTTGGGCGACTAATACAAAATGTCGCACTGAACGAGAATGAGTGAGAGAGACAGTAGAAGAGCACGTAAGTATAGTGACTGAAGAATCACCGTCTGCTGCTAATTAATTTAGTTAATTGCAATCGAGAAGACAGAGAGCGCGCACAAGTTCGACGAAAATAAGAGCTAAGAGGTAGCGGTGAGTGCAACAAACAAAAAAATAATAAGGTAAGTTTTTGAAAGAGCTGCATAAGAAGAAGAAGAATTTGCTGTACATAAATATTTATATGGCTATGCAAAGTGATTGCAGAGTGGAACATAAAATAGGGTAATTAGGTGCGTAGCTCCTGCGGTGATAAATTTATTTCGTACAAGACGTGTTCGAATAGAATCATCGAAGCGAAAGAGGTTTTTGAAGAAGGTTTCATTGAGATTTAAGGGCTTCAGGGCGCTCTGCAGTGTATTACAACGCGACATTACTTAATGTTAATAATTGTATGGCATGAAAATTAAATTTTTTTTTACAGTTTTTTGTTTAAACGCTAATTTGTCTATGAATAACACCGTGCGACAGCATTTTTCATACTGGAAAAAATCCATATGTGCGTGAAACTAGAGACCAAATATAGTCTTACTGCGTACTCAGTTTTTCATTTCTACTTCCTTTGTCCTTTTAAAAAGACTTCAAAATTTTGAAGGGGATAAAAAATAAAAAAAATATAAAAAATACTTAAGCTGGATAGAATATGGCGATATGTATATCAAATAAAAGAGGGAAAGGTTCAAGAATTTAAATAAAATAGATTTTTTATCTATTTGCAAAAAACTGATATGAAAAAGTCCTTTGAAAATTTTAATTCTTTATATCCTTGACAATTTATATAAAATTTTCTTGAAAAGTAAGTATGTTAAAACCCAAAATCTCCTTGATCACGTGTCAAAATTTCATTACTCTAACTTTATTGGTTGGAAAGTTATTAAAAAAAGGCGGAAGCTGCAAGTGCAAAAAGTACAAAAGTGAAGTACAAAAATTCTAATTTAATTCTAATTTTATTCGAATAATAAAAATAAATAAATAAATAAATTTTCAAGGATATATGTAAAGGATTAAAATTTTCAAAGGACCTTTTTCATATCCTTTTTTACAAATAGATAAAAAATCAATTTTATTTCAATTCTTGAGCCTTTTCTCTTTCATTTGATATACGCCATATTTTAACGAGGTAGAAGCCTACAAGTTTTCTACAACTGCACTATATACTTATATATATAAAGATCTGTTTTACTGCTTATTCCATTATCCAAATGTCCACTGGCTTACACTATGAACCACGTTACCTGTATGCACTTTTCATTTGGATTTAAATGCAACAGCGAAAATGTACCTAAAATCCATGCAAGTATAAAAAGCATAGAGCCACAGCTTGTACTCGAATTTATTTATATGTACACACATACACACATACTTACATACATAAAAGATTGTTAATTTACTAAATTGCGGCAACAACAACAAAACAATATACTATAAATCCGTTCACAAGACTATACAGCAAAAGCCGCATATGTGCTCAGCAGAAATATGAGAAATGTTGGCGACATTTATTTTTATTTTTTATTTTTCTCTCCCTTTCCACCCTTTCATTCCTGTTGCACTAGTCTCTACACAGCACTTTGATTGTAGTAAAAAATTGTGCCATATCGCTGAGTGATGTTGTATGACGTTCGCTGTTATTGTTTTTATTATTTTTTGCTTTGTTTTTGTATATAAACTGGCCGTATGTACGTCTAGCTTTCATTTAAAATTTCTTTCGATTTAATAATTTCTCAAGTAATTGTTTTCTTTTTATTTATTTTAAAGCTCAGTTATCTATTTATTGTGTAATATTTTTTTTTGTTAAGTACTTTTAAATTTACTTTGCATTGTTTTCATATATTTTCTTTCTGTTCCCAAAACATTTTTATTATTTATTTATTTTTATTTATTTTTATTTATTTATTTATTTATTTATTTATTTATTACATATTAATTACTAATATTAATTAATATTAATAATATATTAATTATTATATCATATATTAATTGCTTACTTTACAATCTCATTTGTTTGGGGCCAAATAATCCTGTGTTGGCTGTCCTTTTGAGACTTTTACAAAATGTTGGTCACTTTATCGCAGCCGTACCGAGTATTAATGTTACTTCGTTTGCGCTGTTTTCCTGCCATTGCGTTTTTTTGTAAAAATATTTCAACGGCTGTGGCAGGTGCAACGCTGCGCTCTCCACAGCGTTGCATTTTGTCCACCTCTGATGTGTTTGTGTGTTTGCGGCATTTTGAAATATGTTTAGAAAAAAGTCTGTGGCGTGTTGCCGTTGTTCTTGTAGCTCTTAGTAATTTGAGTAGCGTTTTTTGTTTGGCATTTATTTTGGCATAAAGTGGCAGCATGTTTTTTCGTAAATTTCTATTTGTACTAAATTTCAACCAACACTTCTTTTATTAATTTTTTTTTTAATTTTTCACATATTTTTGTACATTTCATATTTATTGTGCGAACACGTGCCGCAAATACCTTTTTAATTAAAAAATTTCAATACTACATATTTACTACAACAAAAGTGTGTGGTTAGCGCGTTAATGCGCCCAGGTGCGCGCATTCAAAGTGCTAACGGTAAAAAATGAAAGGATTGTGTTTTAGCTTTTTATCGTCGTCTGAAATCTTTAAACATTGTGGCACGTAATTAGAGTTTGCTGCTCTTGCCACCGCTCGCCACTTTTCGCCAAGTCACCTGTTATTTAATTCACTGCACACACGTAAACACAAATAAGACGAAAAGGTTTTTGTGCACTGTGGTGGAGCGTGTCGAAAAGCAGCGCGGCTCAGCCGAGTGGCAGCGCATTAAAAGCCGAAACAAAGGTGAACGCTGAGGCTGAATAAAAACGCAAACAAAGGAATTAATAGGCAAAGGCAAACAAAGCAAATATTTAAGTACACACATACACACACACACATTTCTACAGACAGACAGATGGAAATGCTTTTGGATAACAAATATGGCGGGAGCGGCACAAACATGTCAACACAAACACCAACACCAACGCAAACTCGAAACCCACACACAAACACACACATGCGCAGACAACTGGTCGCCACAGAAGAAAGCGGCACACGCAGTGGGGTGCAGACACAAAGACAAACAATGCCAGCACACACAAAGCAAAGCAAAAATGACGCCGCAGCGTTATGCCGACAATGACGGACAGGTTGATTAAACAACGGTCATGCTAGCCGAAACCACGCCTCGCCGCTGCCATTGTTTGTGCATACTCGGCATACTCGTCTCGACTCGGCGAACTGACAGCATTCATGCCCATCCGTCTGTATCGTTTGTTCGCTCATCCGCATTCACCATCAATTCGATTGCGCACTGGGTTACGCATTTCCGTTTCCGCAACAACATCTCCGCAACAACTACTACAACAACAGGCAATATAACACACACCCACAAAACAAAAGCAACGGGCAGCTTGGCGCGATCGTTTCGTGCACTTGATGGAAATAACACGACAGCGATTGCGGCGACCATAGCAAGCGGAAACGGAAGTACGATGACATTAAATGCGTTGGCGCCGAATCGCAATGACTTTCACCTTTCCTGACGCCTTTTGTGCCCAACAGCAAACCAATGGTGTGCTTTTGATTGCGTTCTTGTTGTTGTTGTCGACGAGCACAATGGCAGCGCAAAAGCCATAAAACAAAAGAATATGACAAGACAAAGGCGCAACACAAGTGCCAGCACGCAGCGGGCAGGCGCCAGGACGACGACGAAGCGGAGGGGGAGGGGGAAGCTGGCAGGTAGCTGATGGCCTTATCAAAATTGACTAATTGAAAGGTGTAAAGTCTTTTGTTGGCGCAGCCACTTGAGGCGATTGTTCGCAGCGCAAACAAAGCTCCGTCGGCGAGCGGCCGATTAGGCGAATATTAGGTCGGAAAGCATAAGAAATTCAGCGCTTTTGTGCGAAACTATTTATGCTGTTAATTAGCTACCGCTAGCGGCCAAAGAAATAAACGAGAAGACTCAGTGGATTTTGTGAATTCGTTTTAAAAGCAAAAAGCAAACAAACAATTCGCGTTCGCGTTTGATGTTCTTGAGTGCTAAATTGTTCGATTTTTATGCTAAATTTCACATTTATTCTCTATTTGTTTGTAAAATATATATGAAGATTATTTTATATTAATAAAAGAGGTGCTGATAATTATTATTCTCGCTTCATTGATGTCATAGTTACTAAAATGGGTACAAATTGGGTATTTAATTAAATTAAAATTTTTGTATGATATTTCATTAGAATTGCAGCTTCCGTCATTTTTTTAATAACTTTCGTACCAATAAAGTTAGAGTAATGTAATTTTGACACGTAATCAAGGAGATTTTGGGGTTTAACATACTTACTTTTCAAGAAAATTCTATATAAATTTTCAAGGATATAAAGGATTAAAATTTTCAAAGGACCTTTTTCATATCCTTTTTTTACAAATAGATAAAAAATCAATTTTATTTAAATTTTTGAGCATTTCTTCTTTCATTTGATATACATATCGCCATATTCTAACGAGGTTTAGTATTTTTTATATTTTTTATCCCCTTCAAAATTTTGAAATCCTTTTAAAAGGACAAAGGATGTAGAAATTAAAAACTGAGTACGCAGTATTACTATGTTTGATCTCTAGTTTCACGCCCATATGGATTTCTTCCGGTGTGAAAATTTTGTCGCACGGTGTAATAAAACGAAATTCAGTTTTTCAAAAATTGTCAATGCAAATATGAGTACAAATAATTTTCGGGAATTTTCTCCAATTTATTTACATACAACCAATCTTTATACAATCAATGCATTTGCTTTCCTATGATAAGAAGTCCAGCTTAAACTTTTTTATATTCAAATCGCTCCTGTCTATTTATCCACCTAACTGCAAACGTCCTTTCCCACAATTTGCTTTTTCATTTGTATTTTCTTATCTAAGAAGAAAAGTCCTACCTGAAATTCGAAGTTTCTAATTTTCCTGTAAACATCATTTTCTCCATTTGCTTTCTTTATCTGTATTTTCCTATGTAAGGAAAGCAATCCTGCTTAAAATTCTTCATATCCAGCTCTTTCCTGTTTATTTATCCACTTAACTGTAAACCTACTTTGTCCTGCTAATTAATTTCTTCCTTCTAGAATATGTAGAATATGTATTCTTCATCATTGTTCATTGCATCATAATTCGTTTACGTTTGCATTACAATTTCTTTCATCAACCGCCATTTTCTATTTTCTTAAGTCCAATTCCCACAAGGAAAGTTGCCTGTTTTCCACTCTCTTTCAGTCTTTCAGACAAATCTTTGGTCGTTCTTGAAGACAGAACACTTTCTTTTTACAAACACTATTTTCTGCTTTTGTGTCATCGACTTTTCAGTGTCTTAACAAAACTCAATTGGTTTTGCACTCTAGAATTTATTTACTGTATTTTGTATAGGATTTTCTGTTTATATCCTAGTAGGGTGTCTTTCTGTTTTCCTTTCCAAATTTTATCTTGAAATTTTACCAACATCAACAGTTGCCCAGCGTAATTTTAATAAACTTAATAAGTTGCAAGTGGTCTTAGGTAAAGTTTTGTATAAACACAGTCTTCATCCTTTCACCGCAACTCCCTCTATCCTCTATAAGCTTTGTCATTGTTTCCTCTGCCATGTTTTACATTCGAAGTGGCTTTCTGAGCATATTTAGAGCAATAAGCACACAAAAACTTGCGTGCGGAGTGAGGGGAATGAGCAGACGACGAGTTGAGAGGCGGCGGCGGACGACCGTGCAGCCAAAAAGCGGATGTGCTGGCGCGGGAAATTTCCAAAAGTGATTTTCATTTGTGGCCTTTGTTGTCAGTTCCGGCGCTTCAGCTGGCTCTCTTTACTCCCACTCTTCGCCCCTCGTTCAGTGCCGTCTTTGTGCACTTCAAATGGGTTGCAGCGCGGCCTCTTGTCATCGTCGGCCGTGGTGCGGCTCTACAGTTTGAAGTCGGAGTTTGAAGTGTTGGGCGGAACGCGGTCGTTGATGCCACTAATGGTTAGCTGTCGCTGATGGCAACCAATAAACTGAAGCAGCCAAGTATTGAAGTGTGCAGCAAGCCGAAAATATTTGCATATGGATGAGTTTTTATGCCGCTCCGTACTCCGAAAAACGGGCGTCTGAGCGGAAAACGATATTTAGTTGCAGAGCACAAATTAAAATCTTTGAATGCCAAATAAAGAATTTGCGCAAATGAAGCGTTAGGGCCGCTGAGCGTAGTTGAGTGTGGCAAACGGTGGACATTATAAGTGACGCGAAAACGTTTCGCTCAACGAGATGCGATATTTGAAGTTAAACTCTATTCGAATTGGTTTGCTTCGGATCTAAACTGTTGGGTTTCTATCTTCCTTAGGGTGTCGCTATTAATTCCATCCGCTTTTGAGGTGCCACCCTACGTACCGGAAATAAATGAAGCCTATTGTTTTAGAGATATAGACCGTTGGGTGATCCGCAGATTACTGCCCCTCAGAGCTAAACCTCTGAGTTTGATGCCTAACTGCCCTTTCTAGAACCAACCAATCAATGCTTCGTATTCCATACAAATAAGAACCCTGCGTGCATGAGTCTTGTAGAGCCTTGCAGGACCTCGTATAAGAATCTGGTATGCTGAAATGTCGCTGGTATACTTAAATCGATTTCTTGTTCGATTGTAGCGTTCTCAATGGTCATTAGCCCATTTCCTATGGATAGAAAATTCTGCATGGGGAGCAACTCTTCCTTTAAAGTATTTTTAAATATTATGAAATTTAAAAATTCCAGGTCTCTAATAAACCCGCGTCCGGGTAAAAACCACTGGGACTACATAGCACCAGTGGCGCACACAGGGGAGGGTTTTGGGGGTTAAACTCCCCCGAAATATCTTTAACCCTTTCGCTATTTTGTTGCCATATGGCAACATTCTACTTTGTGGACGTCTGCATCCTCTATGGTTGCAAGAATACATTTTTTTGTTGGTCTTTAGAATAGTTTGAAGTTTTAGGAAAACTACGAAATTAATAAACTGAATATTTAAGTTTAAAGAAGAGAAGTATACACGTTTTATTAATGGTATATCTTGACATAGTAAAGGAAGAAGAAGCAGAAAAAATTAGAGAACTTTTTAATTTGACGTTTTCTTTCAATTTAGATACTTTTTTTTTTAAGTTTGGCTGAAGTAAATTAAGAAATATTCAAATTTTCGTTAGGCGTAAAAAGTTTTATGTTTAAGTAATTATTACAGCCACAACGATGTGGTTGCTCTCATAGAAAAACACTCTAAAATACAGGGTCCGAGTATAAACATTAAAAAATTTCTTATGGAATGTTGCTAATATAACCACATAGAAGCCTAAGACGTAAAATTTAAAATTTTAACTTTCCCCAGTAAAAACCTGTAGCGAAAGGGTTAAGTTAGTACAGAAATTTAATTTATAACCGTCGCATATACTTATATTCAATCATTAATAACACTACTCGACCCAAAAAATGCACCTAAAAATAAAAGTGTTTTCTAGACTAACTTTGGGCCGCTGAACACGAAACTGAAGATCAAAAAATTTTTGTAAGAAGCGTTTTCGAAAAATCTTCTTTCCCTGTTGTTTCAGTTATGAGCACATATCTCGTAAACGAATTATCCGACTAACACAAGCCCGTCGTTCAGAAGAAAATACCTTAGCCTTTCCAGAGATATACAGATTGTCCAAATCAGATAATATTTGGAGAAATTACTGATGATGAAAGTTGTAAAAAGCGAATTTTTCGACCATTTTCAAAAATCATAAATTTTCGATTGTTTTTTTTTTTAGATAAAATAAATTATCTCCTCTGGTTTTAAAATCTAAGATGCAAGATATATTATTTGTGCAAATATTAAGCCTAACATCAATAGAATGGAAAGAAAAATCATAAAGTTATGATGCACCAACTTTACATTTATTACACCGTGCGAAGAAAAAAAATCTTCTTCGCCGAGACCCATCCTAATTTGATATAGACGTGAAAGTAGAGGTCATTTATAGTAATCTGGCATAGTCAGTTTTTCATTTTCTGACCCAAAGTCCTTTTTAAAGGACTTTAAAATTTTAAGCACATACACATTTCAAATATTTTTTTTAAATATTTGTGGTTGTGCAATGAGTAAGATATGGGTATCAAATGAAAGAGGAAAATTGTCTCCTTTTAACTAAATTTTCTGATTTTGAACTTTCAGGACCAAAATATGTCAGGTAGGGAAAAGATACATGTTTTGGATCTCAGTCTGTGGATTCATACATCTAAATTTTATTTTATTTCAAAGTTCTCAAAAATGTTACACAAAACCGCCCCGAAACAAAATCCTGCGTGCGCCACTGCATAACACTTTTATTTCGTTTCTCACCACATCCCTCTGGCCAGTTGGCAACAACAGTAGCTTCGAATTGGAGTCGCCACTACGCTGAAATCTAATGATGTCTTTAAAGTTCATACACACTCAAAGGACGAGAAAGAGGTGGTTTTAGTGAAGTTAAAGTCCCACACTGACAGGGTTTTGGCTTTCCATATCTATAATAAACAACAACAAAAACACTCAGAGGCTCCTCACACTCTACACTGCTGCCGCACAACTGTTGCGCAATCAATTAGTCGTCGTTGCAAGAAATGCTCAAAAGTTGCATACGTTTGTGGCATGGTGTACATGTGGTGGTTGTTGTTGTTGTTGTTATTTCCACTTTTGATGTATTTCACGAATTACCATGTATGTAGTTTAATGCGCTCGTAAATTGGCTAATTAAATTTTGTTACGCGCGCGCAACACTTAAACGCTGCGTTCCACGTCCGTCCAATTTTTGTGCTCTAGCACTGCTACAGCGAAAGTATTTGCTTTGCCAACATACCCGACGATTTGGGCGCAACCGTACGTTCGTACATGCGTACAGCTGTCTGTGCGTCTGTTTGTATATATATGTGTGTGTATGATTGCGTTCGGCACTGAAGTGAAGCCAATTTTTATTCAATTAACCATTGCCAATAAAAATCAATCTCAACTAATTATGAGTTCTATGCAGCGGTAGCAAAGTGAAATTGCTTCGAGTGCGGCAAAAATCAGAATCAAGCCCGCTGCCAGTGCTGCCTTCACATTCCACGCGTTGTTTTCCCCCCGCACAACCCCGCACAGTGGTAATTACAATTTCACCAATTGCCAGTTTGGCAATTGCAAATGACTTCTCGTCGTGGTTAACCAATTGGAAAAGTCAAATTGTTATTGTTGCAACGTTGCCTTCCATTGCCGCTTTATCGCATCGTCGCTTATGCGATGGCAGTTCATTAAGCAAAAAGTTTTGCTTATTGAAAAGGAAAATGCGCAAACGAAAATGTTGGGCAATGTAGGTGCGGCAGCAATGGTCATTCAAACTTTTCGCTCAACGTGTCGCATGTGCGCGGTGAGGAACGGGTTGGCAACGGCCACGACAAGAAATATGGTAATTAACAAAGAAACTTGCTTTACAAATGTTTTTGTTTCAATTTCAATTTGTTTGTATAACATTTTCTATCGTTGTTGTGTAGATGCTGTTCTGATGTTTGTATTTGTTGTGTGTTTTTTGGTCAATTCAAATGTTTGGGTTTTGTGTGGCTCAAAGTTTTGAAGTGAGACCAGGTAAAAAAGTTGACCGCCACTTTTGAGGTTAGTTTCTAGTGCGGGTAAAATGGATCTGGCAGCGACCTCAAAGTTTGCCAATTAGGTTGTATGCAATTTGCAAGAATACGATTTTTTTAGAAGCTTCAAGGATTTTGTGTTGTAAAGATGTTGAAAATTTGAAAACAATTATACTTTTATACTTTTGTTTTTATACTTATATTCTTATGTTTGTTGTATAGGTCTGTGTATGAGTGAGCTGGGAGCTCGAGTCGATACAATAAAATATGAGGGCAGGGACTTAACTATTACAAGTTTTATAAGAAAATAATTGCAATTGAACTATTAAAATGTAACATAAATTGTTTTTGTTGATTATAATTATTATTTGCAACAATTAATTTTTACATTGCATAATATTTGTTATGAGAAACACGTTTTTTTCGATCTCGATAATTATTATTTTGGGATTTTTTGTTTTTACGTTGCTTTATAACTTTTATTTATGACTTTTTTTAATTTACGTTACCGATAACCAGGGAAAGGATTTTGGGGACCTAAAAACCTATAAAAAAGGCAAAATAAAATAGCAAAAAAGGCACGGAAAGGCACTAAAAACTGCCTAAAAAGGCAAAATAGGGCATTAAAAACTGTTAAAAAGGCAAAAACAGGCATCTAAAAATAAGAAAAAAAATACTAGAAAATCTAAAAAAAAAAAAAGGGGAAACGGTATGTATTTTTAATAATTTTATTTCATCTGACGTATGCAACATACAATATTTATACCTCGTTTTTTGTAAAAGAAAAGGAACATCAAAGTTTTCAAAAATAGTTTAAAAACTAAAACTAAGATATTTTAATTGAAATGTAGGCACATATTTTAAATTCATATTTTAACTTCTCATATAAAAGCATAAAAGCCGTACTTGTATCACAAAAAAATAAATAAAAGAAAGGATTTCAGCACCTCTCTCAGCACCACCAAACTCTGCTATTAGCGCGGAAATTTTTGCGCTAACCGAACTTTTTGATTTTGGCATGTTTTTTTCTTTAAATTTTCCACTGCACAACAAAAAAATGGAAATGATCAAATCAATGTAAAAACATCGATAACTTAACGAAATTGCAATGTTGCCACTTAATTTTTTTTTTTAGTTTTAAGGTATTTTTGCGAAACAAAAGGTGGAAAATATTAAAAACGAAAGAAAAATAAAAACGCGCTCGACAAATCTTGAAAAAGGCTTTTATAGGTAAAATAGGCACTAAAAAAGGCATTTATGGGTGAAAAAGGCAAACTGCCTTTTTAAGGCAAAACAAGGCAAAATAAAAGTGGTATATTTTTAATCAGGAGGACCTAATTCGTGCTCATTTTCAATCAGAAATGCTCTATCTAGCAGCAAACAAAAAAGGCAATTTCCACAAAATCCTTTCCCTGCCGATAACTATTATTTAAAATTTTTGTATGTTTCTTCATATTTTTGATTTTTTGATTTGCATTGCCGATAACTATTATTTCAAAGAAAATTGTTTTTACGTTGCCTCATAACTTTTATGAAAGAAAGTTGGTTTTTTACGTTGCCTTACCACATTTTGAGTATGAATTAATTTTTAATTGTTTAGTCGTTGGCGGAAATTGGTTTTTAGCAGTTAATTTGCGTTCGTCAATTTGGAATAATTAAAAATCAATTCATACCCAAAATATGGTGATTCAACGTAAAAAAAAATTTGTTCACAATAATATATATCGGTAACGTAAATCAAAAAAAGTGATAAATAAAAGTTATGAAGTAACATAAAAAAAATTCTCAAAATAATAATTATCGACAACGAAACATAATCTTTGTTACTTGTAAGAGTTATTATGCAACTCAAAAATATTTATTACATGATAATAGTTAAAGGCGACATAAAAAATTTCTTATTGGGAATAATTATTATAAAGCAATAATTATAGAAATTTCTTAAATTAGGGCAATTTTGTTATTTCCAAAAATATGGATAATAATTATTTTAAGTCTCTGTATGAGGGGCATGTAAGTAGAAGGAAATGAAGTACTTTTTCTGGGAGCTGAATCTTCACAATAAAAAAACACTAATGCTAAGTCTAATAAAACTATACAACGAAAGCCAACATTTAATTTGGATTTCAACTTTTTAGATTGGGGCCTTTTTTCGAAAATGAAATTAAAAGATTAAATTTATAGATTAAGATTTTTGGATTAAGAGCCTTTTTCAGCATCTAAATTAAAAACGACAGCGTCTGCAGGCTCAGCGGTTAATATGATAGACCAGATGTCAGAAAGTCGAACATTCAAAGTCCAACTAAAGAAATAGCAAACCAAGAAAATGTTTTCCTTCCACAACTAAATAGTTATTCTCTCAGTAGACCAGGGTACACATTTGAAATAAAAATTAATTAATTAAAATTAAATTAAATAAAAATATAGTAGGTCCCTGCCATTTCGAGTACAAAGGAACACTAAGAGTTTTGATGGTTGTATAAGGCACTGTCGGGCTGGTTTTATACTTATTTATAAAACTACAAAGCAATTTCAATTTGATACATAACCTTCATACTTTATTGCCATGTTGCTTCAAATGAAACCTTTCGCCAGTTTCATGATCGCAACTGTCATGTCCTTAAATGTCCATTCATTAAATGTGTCCTTATTAAATTTGGGCTTTTTGTGTGCTCTGCAAAATTCCAGCCCAACTTAACGAAATGTCAAATTGAAATTTGAGCATAATAAATGTGGCTGTTAACTGCATGTTGCTGCCTCGCGGCAAGTTGTCGCGTCAAATTTACGCAGCACCATTAACCGCAAAATGTCAAAGTGTCCAATTATAACGTCTGCTGAATGTCATATTAAAAAATCTGCCCTACGGCTGTAGCGACGACCCTCAAAGCCAAACTAACAAGATTAACACTTGGCGAACAGCCGAAGGAAATGGTTTGTCACAGTTGGTGGCAGCACAGAGACGGCAGCATTTGAACAGTACATAACGGTACATAAGATGCCATGACATAACTGAACGACAAGTTGTTGACATTTAATGGGCCTCGTCGCAGAGTTGAGTAAATTTTATTGACTTTATTTACATAAGAACAGAAAATCAACTATTTGTGGAAATATTTTCGCGCGTTCAACTATGAGAAGCATTGCATACATAAATCAGTATTTTATAGACTTTTGGCACAAGTTGCCCCATGTCGAGTCAGCCAGAAGACTTTCTTTCATTTCGACGCTGTTCTTTTCAACTTTCTAGTTTCATAATATTTCCAACATTTTTGCTTAGGTTTCGTTGCCCTGGCATAGAGATTATATTAATAATTCACATGAGCCCAAACATTGTGCTACATGCGTCAAATTAAAAATGATTCAACCTAAAGTTTCCCTGCCAAGCCAACACCACCACTGCACTGGGCGCCAAGAGCATTTCATGTCGCTAAGCTCATAAAAAAAACTGTTTTAATGTGGGGCGAGAAAACGCCAAGTCGGCGAAAAGTTTTTATTTTCCTAAGCGGGTTTCGTTGGCGAGATGGCAAGAAGTGAAGACGAAAGCCTGACGGATATTTTACGCAAATTTTCTACAGAACAGCAGCTACTGAACAGAGAAACGTGTTATGAAAGACCAGAAGAGTATGAAGACAAATTTCGAAAGAGATATTTCCATGTGAAAAGCAATAAAAGTTGTAGTGAGCAGCAGTAGAAATGGTCAGGAAGGCAGAGCGCAGACGCTAAAGCACCATAAGCACACATATACAGTTACAATCACAAACACACACACACACACATATGCAGCTATAGTCGTGTGTGATAAGTTTGCTCACCTTTAACAACAACAACATTCACATACCGTCTGAAACTCGAACTTGCATGACGGCCCCAGCGCACAGTGATTCGTTCCATAGACAAAATTAAACAAAAAAATAAACAAAAAAGTCTCAGAATTTAATGATTTTGACGTCATTTGAAAGGTAAAACTCCAACTAAGAAAACCCCAAAAAATCTGTGCAAAAAATTAATTAGTGTGTGTGCAAAAGCGACTCACAAAAAAATTTAAACACATATTTTCTGTTTTTTAGTCTATTGAGTAAACAAAATTGTAAAAATACATGGTTACCAAGAAGTTGCTATACTTTACATATAGATTAAGAAATGACGTCATTTTCGCTTTTAATGATTTCTCAAAATTTGCAAAGATGAGGCTTTTACATCACTTTTAATTCAAAATATTTTTCTAAATTAAAAATCTGAAAATTGGCCAAACTTAGAGGAAAATATCTAAAAGTATGTTCCTGGATTTTTGTTTATTTTAAGAAGCATTCTTTCTTTGTCGGATAGATAATGTAATTACATCCTCCGATATCTTCCGATCTCAGAAAATAATTCTATTTGAAAAGTGGCCTTAACACCTATTTTTCGACAAAATTTATTTTTTCGTCCCTAAAAGTATGCAATCAGCATGAAAAATTGAGAAAACTGCAAAAAAGCAACACATACGTCTAATATTATCGTTTTTATTGCAAAACTAAAGGGCCCTAAGACAGTTTCTGTTACTCTTTCCAATTATCAATGTTGACGTAACTGATTAAATGTAATATCTGGAAAATATTGGCAACACACTTGTTGCTATAGCTTTCCAAAAATGACGAAAATTGCAAATTTAAGTCTCAAGCATTGCCAAACTACAAAAGTTTAAGAAAAACAAAATAGATATTTCAGTTCAGCAGACCATCTTTAACTAGTATACCAAATTTTATGAAGAACGGACTACTCCTTCTATATTTGTCCCGCCGTTGTATGGAGTCGAATCACTGTGCAGCGCCTAGAATTATACGCAAGCGTTGTTGTTGTTATTATCATACATGTTGCTGTTGTTGCATTTCTACCCAATTAACGCAGATTTTAAGCTTCGCGGTGAATATGTGAAATGACGGCAAATGCGTTAAGTAGATTTGCATGTTGTGACGAGTTAATTTTGGGCAATGAAATTTTCGTTGGCAGACGAGATTGAAGATTCACGAACGCAAAACGGCCAAGAAGTGCAGATTGTGAATTCTCAGGAGAAGCAAACGTTTTAATATACACGAAAAATATCTTGTAGCGAATTGAGGGAAAAATAAATGAATAGACAAATGGATGAGTTGAATGAAGAAGCAATTGAATGAAACGAAAAAATGTTTGGTCATAAAAAAAAGGGATCAAATATAACACCGTGCTACAAAAATTAAAAAAATTTTTCACACCGGGAAAAATCCATATGGGCGTGAAACTAGAGACCAAACATAGTAATACTGCGTGCTCAGTTTTTCGTTTCTACATCCTTCGTCCTTTTAAAAAGACTTCAAAATTTTGAAGGAGATAAAAAATAAAAAAAAATTTTAAAAATACTTACCCTCGTCAGAATATGGCGATATGTATATCAAATGAAAGAGGAAAGGTTCAAGAATTTTAATAAAATTGATTTTTTATTTGTAAAATTTGTAAAAAAAGAATATGAAAAAGGTCCTTTGCAAATTTTAATCCTTTATAACCTTGAAAATTTGTAGAGAATTTTCTTGAAAAGTAATTATGTTAAAACCCAAAATCTCCTTGATCACGTGTCAAAATTGCATTATTCTCGCTTCATTGATTTTGTATCTTTTTATTATTTAAAATACTGGTACTCAAATAAATTAGAATTTTTGTACTTCATTAGAATTGCAGCCTTTTTTTTAATAACTTTCGAACCAATAAAGTTAGAGTAATGAAATTTTAACACGTGATCAAGGAGATTTTGGGTTTTAACATACTTACTTTTCAAAAAAAATTTATATAAATTTTCGAGGATATAAAGGATTAAAATTTTCAAAGGACCTTTTTCATTTCCTGTTTTTACAAATGGATAAAAAAGAAATTTTATTTAAATTTTTGAGCCTTTCCTCTTAACACGTGATCAAGGAGATTTTGGGTTTTAACATACTTACTTTTCAAGAAAATTTTATATAAATTTTCGAGGATATACAGGATTAAAATTTTCAAAGGACCTTTTTCATTTCCTGTTTTTACAAATAGATAAAAAAGAAATTTTATTTAAATTCTTGAACCTTTCCTCTTTCTTTTGATACATATCGCCATATTCTGACGAGGGTAAGTATTTTTTATATTTTTTTATTTTTTATCTCCTTCAAAATTTTGAAGTCTTTTTAAAGGACAAAGGATGTAGAAATGAAAAACTGAGTACGCAGTATTACTATGTTTGGTCTCTAGTTTCACGCCCATGTGGATTTTTCCCGGTGTAAAACATTTTTTTAATTTTTGTCGCACGGTGTTATAAATATTTGTTAGTCGAATAGCTTGGGGCAGTGTTTCACATTTTGTAGAATTTTTTCTATGATCAAAAGTTCACTTAGAATTCTGTGGTCAAAGGCAATAATCGCTTATGTTCATTAGTATTATTTGAAAGGAGTGTCCTGGCAGCCTGAATGCTTTACTAAGTCCACTTCAACGCTTATTAATTTTGATCACAGTATCTTCTTTATTGTTTGCATCTCGCCTCTATGAATAATGGTCCGCCATATTAACGTGGCCCGCTGACAGCCGCCAAGTGGAATTTTAATTCACTTGAAATGCGTCAAAAAATTTGAAAAACACCAATTCTTAAATGAAAATTCACAACAAACAGCAACGGAACCGTAAACACGGCAGCGCAACATAAACGCAATGCTAGAACCAACAACAAAATGGCGAAGTAGAAAATACAAATAAGACGGAGGGCAACTTGCAGTGGAATAAGGGCCACTTGGAAGTAATTAAAATCGTGCCTTATCTGTACACAAACACAGCAGAGACGGACGACTGCAAGACGTAGCAATCGCTGTCCTGCTTCCCGTTATCCGCGTCATGAGCCGATGGGGGCATGTCTGCAATATGACAATGACAGTTTGAAATTTTTGGCAACAATTTTCAGCGCTGCTGTTTCGACTGGCCTCGTAAATTTGTATAAAAACGATACACATGCATGACAAAACATTTGCTTGCTGATGTGTGCGTGTGTGTGTAAAATTTATTGTTTCAACAAATCAAAAGTGCAACATCACACACTAAGGTGCCCCTGCTCACTTCCGGTCCACGGCGGAAGTGTATGAGCTCGTAAGCACCAAACACACACTCTGGCACACACATACACACATTGTATCATAGCAGTCATCGCATGATTCATCCAACTTTTCATGGACATGAGCGTGGCGCGGACGAGGGCACGGACACGGACACGACTTACCGGTGAGCGTTCCGGGCACAGACGCATCCTTTTTGTGTTAACTTTGCGTACGCAAAGCATTTGTTGGCCAAATTTCTGGCCACTCTCCTTGTTGTTCTGAAAGTTGCGCTTTTCGTTGATTGTTGTTGTTGTTGGTGTAGTTGTGCAGTTGTAGCAGCAGTTGCTGTTGTTATTGTTGCACTCATTTGTACTGCAAATCGAGGAAGTGTTTTGCAAATTGTAAATTTGACTCCAACTTGTGCTTGCGTAGCTGTGAAATACGGTTGTGTGTGTGTGTGTGTGTGTGTGAGTACGTCGAGCTACATGGCTGCGCTGTGTTTTTGGTTGTTCGTCGGCAGTCGGTTGTGCGTGTGCGATCGTAAAAAATTTAATTCTACGAGCGTTGCTGCCGAAAATAAATGCGCTGGCTCCCGTACGGACTTTTTAGTGGTAAATAATGTTGTTGTGTGTGTGTGCCAACATGTCTACCTCTGACGAAGTTGAGGTATGCAATTGGGTCTGTGTGTGTAGTTCACCTGTTCTTGCATTTTACCTCTTAAATTGTTTCTGCATCGCATTTTATTAGCCGGGCGTAAAATGCCACTGGGCGCCATTCAAGCCAAACCAATGTTCCTCGTTCGCTATCAATAAAACTACAAACTGCAATAAATTGCAATGCAATTGACCCAAGAGGTATATATGTTTTCTCTTTCAGCATAATTGACGTCGTAACGGACGATTTTGCAATGCGTGGTACTCAGCTAACATTTTGCTTTTATAAATTGAAGCACCAAAGCAGTTGGAGAGCTCGACAGCGGGAAACTTTAAACTAATTAATTAATATAAAATAAATTTTATAAAAAACAATTAAGTGTAGAACTTGTTTTATTAACACTGTACTTAGAAAAAATGTCGTCGATTAATTACAAACATTCAAAGAAAACTATTTCAAAGTGAATATTTATGAAAAGTAAATTAAATGAAACTTAAATTACAGTTCAATAAATTTTTCTACACTTTTTCATATTTCTAAATCAAAAACTTTCATAAAATTACATTCAGTTTCCCATGCAACTCTGCATTGCAGTCATTTTAACATTCTATTACTACACCACAATCTTTTACAATGTTTCACCACGAAACAGCTGATGCCGCTGCAGCTGATCCAACAATGCGCGTGTAGCACTTTTTTCTGTTTTCATTTTACGTAAAGCATTTCAACCGCTGCATATATAGATTTGATTAAATTTCTCACATAATAATAGTAAAAAAAGCCTGCTCGAAGATGAATCAGGCAGAGGTGAGCAAGCTGATGTCGCAGCTGCGCATAGCTATACAGCCAAGAAAACGTAATCTGAAAAATCCCGATGGACCGGAGGGCCGGCTGATGAAGCTACGCAAGACTGTGACTGCGCTGGTGAAGCACGAACGCATCGAACTGTATTACAATCGTGCCGATGAGGCGCGCGGCTATGTTGAACTGGTAGATTTGAGTTGTCTAATATAATCTGCATCTTCTCATAGCGTCTTCTACTGTCCACAGCTAATTTCGAATGCCATACGTCACGGCGACAAGCACAAAGCCACCATGGAGTTGGCCGATTTTTGGTTATTGGAGAAGCAGCTGGTGCACAAGCTATTCAAAGTGCTGGTGCCGCGTTACGAGAATCACAATTTGGCCTACACCCGCATGTACAAAGCGCCGCGCGACTACCCGGGCATGTACTACAAGAAGTCCGTGCTGGAGCTGCGGGGGAATCCGTATCCTTCACTGCTGCCAGACAATATACAAAACCGCAGTTTATTACACAATGTGCTGTTGGATGAGGCGCGCAAGGATTATCGACGTGAAAAGTTGGCGGAAATAGCTAAGAAAATTGCGCTGGAATCTGAGAGTACTGCAAATCAAGCCACGCCAAATGCAACTGCAGCTGTAGCTGAAGGTACTGTGTTGAAAGATAATGCTGCAGAGAAAGAGGAAAAAACATCATAAATTTGTGGTGTCTCCGGTTGCTATCCATAATCTAAGCTTTAAGTTCAATAGTCACAATGAATGTTGATAAAGTTCATTGTTCAAACAAATAAAGCAAACTTTATTGAAATTGCAATATACTTACATCGAAATACTGTTTAACTTAAAACGGAAATTAATGGCAAAGTGCATTTTGATCAGTTAGCGATGAACCAAAACTGTCCTTACATTTTTCGAATAATTTTCATCTTTTGGGGAATTGCACACTCTGGACATATTATGTCGAAACGCTAAAACAGATACTATAAATGATGAGTATATATATGACACACTTAGTTACTATCTGTAGACTAAAGAAAAAATATATAAATTGTATAATTTGTAAATTGTATAAACTCGACGGTTTTAAAGTTTAGAAATTTCTCAATATATGAGTGACCCTGTAAAAGATAACCGTGCATCATTTTTCTTCTTCCTATGTCCCACAGTTCACAATACGCTATAAAACTCACCATAGGGGGAATGCACAGTATTTTTACCACAGTCAGCTGCTTTGCGCATTTTATTTGCGGTTGTGCATTGTTTTTCATTAAAATTGAGTTTTTGTTTCTTCAATTTTAAATAAAAATGAGCGATATAAATCCAAGTGATGCCAACAACAGCGAGGAGGAAGGGGAGAATGTATTTTACTTTGAGAGTGATCATTTGGCGCTGCGTGGAAACGCCGACTACTCAAATATGCTGCGCACAATTTCCATACTGGAGGTGCAGAGGATGCGTGTCCACCAACAAGTGAGTGCAATCTTACTTATCGTAGCGCAATTACCACATTTGCTGTTTTCGTGCAGATGGAGGAACTGGAGCTGGCCAAGCAGCGCTACCTGAATGACCCCGAGTTGTTTCTGCAAAAACTGCGTAACAATGAGCCCATAATTTCGCCCAACTACATGACCATCGCTAAGGTAACACTGACCGAAGACGATACTATTCGTCTGCCTGCCGCATAGTTCACCCTTTGTGAATTGTACGAAAAACTTATTTGTGCAAAATTGAATAAAATTGCAGTTGCCGGAAGTAACCACATCACTGGAAGTGCCCTCCACCGACATAAAAATCAAAGAAGAACCGCTCGATATGGACGTCAAGCCAGCGATGGTGCGAGGCAGAATCGTAGACGAATGCAAGCCGCATACTTTTAATCGGGTAGGCACAAGATATATATTAATATATTATTATATATACTAATTTTACACAAAATGCTGCTCAAAACTATAGTTGTGGTCGTGCGAGGAGCAACGTCGTTTGGAGCAGCTACTCATCGAATACCCCGCCGAGGCAATAGAAAGTCGGCGCTATGTGAAAATAGCGAAAGCATTAGGCAATCGTACACCGCAGCAGGTCTCCAGCCGTGTGCAAAAGTATTTCCAGAAGCTGCACGACGCTGGTTTGCCAATACCGGGTCGCAAGCCCAAAAATCGACGCGCCGGCCATCCCAAAACGAAACACTTTTACAGACCTTCGACTTTCTTTCCCGCCTACAATGTGCCCGTGCACATGCCCGAAGATGACTTTCTGATGGATGAGCTGCGAACTGTCAGCTCACCGGCGCCAGCAGAAGGGACGACAATGTCCTCGGATACGACCAGCAATGTTGACTACACGGAAACATTTACCCAGCGGCCTGAAGAGGAGCGAAAACGTCTGCTGTATATGTTGCAGGTTATACGTGACGAGAAGCAAAACACACCCGACGGCTACCAGCCCGATCCGATGTCGGCCAAGTGCTATGCTTGTGGCGTCGCAGCGACGTCACACACACGCTGGCACTGCAACACCTGCTATAGCGACCTGAATCAGTGCTCCGACTGCACGGTGCAGCAACTGCTGACACACAAATTTGAGCACATAACACATGACGTGGTCGTCGAGCAGGCAACGTGATAAGCTAAGAGCTAAAGTACAAATTAATTAAATATTTGCATAATTTTAATGGTAATTTTAATTCAGTTGTACAATTAAAATAAACTATGAGGTTGTAGTCGCTATTCGCAATTTTAAAAAAAGTTGAATTTTATTTAATATTAAAATACTAAATACTAAGGTATCAAAACTAATTTTACGATGATTTAAAAACAAACATTTTTAAGAGTGTGAAATCCTGAATTCTGAAATTGTTTAGATGTTCTGAAATATTTAATTAGGTGAACATCGATACAAATATACTAAAAATACTATTATTTGACCTAATCGTCGTCTAAATTCTTTTCAAAATAACTATTCTGTAGGGTAAAAATAAGTTAAATAAATGAAAAGTAAATTATAAGTTGAATGCGTAAAAAGACTTGTGAAAATCAGGTTTAAAAAGTATAGACGTGACCTATTATACTCGTAAGAACTGAAGTCTTCCGGAAAGCTCGAAGATTGATATTTTGTTTGATTTACGTGAAGAAAATATTTCTTTTGTCCTGCCTTTGGAATAAGTATGTATTTTTGAAATGAAAAAATAATATAGAATCAGGACATACGGGATAATGAACACAAACGATTGAAAAACAAAAACAAGTATAATATACACATATTATGTGTAGCACGTATATAACAACACCCCCTCTCAATCGTTTACAAATTACGAATCAAATAAAACAACAAGAACAAATATTATAGAGCTTAACTCTTACTGTTATCCCCAAAATAATTTCCAATAATTTACAGCGATATCAGGGAAAGTTTGTGTTCTAATAGAAGTCTACAAATTGGGCGCGTTTGATCAAAACCCTGTTTCTTTAATAATGGTTAAATAAAATCAAAAAATGATAATTTTGTATTTTTCCATAAGTATTCAATAATTTTTTTGTAATTCAAAAAAAATATTGATATAAAATAAATTTAACCCGTTTTAAGCTAAAATTGTTCAAAAGTAAACTAGTTCTAGAACTCTAACAAAGAGGCGTGGCGACTTCAAATGTCGTGTACACAATTCTTATTCTTAAATACCAAAAAGTAATATCGAGACACGGTAAAATTCGGTGTTGAAAGGGTTAAGAAAAGTAGTAGTAAAAGCTTTAATTAATATTCAATGATTAATTCATTATGTTTATATTGCAACTATGTGCAATGTTATTTTAATTAACAATTTATACAATTTTGTATAAAATCATTAAACGCAAAACTTGGATACAACTAGTTTTGCTCTTCCAAAGGACACATATATTTTTTGTATTAAAAATATTCCCTATTCCCAACTTGTTTGTCATCTCAATGTAAGAGATTCGGTCTCTATAAGAATCGACGAATCTCTGAGTTATGTGCGCCGCGAAGTTGTGCGAAAATTATGTGCGAATTTTTTGTTTTCCACTCGCTGCGCACAACTTAATTACTTTTGGCTTTGACACACGTGCGCCATGTCCGCCTAAACTTTTACTCACTATTGCTGTCCATCGCCTGCAGTGTTTCTACTTGTAAACTTTCCACCGCACCGCGCGCAAAAAATATGTTCCACTGCTTAGCACCCGCTCCCCGCCTTCCGCATAGTTGCGCCTTCTTCGCATTCAAGGTGGCAAGCAGACAAGGCACCGCGCCCGCGTAATTGCAGCTGCCACACTGTGGGCACAGCAGTCAACATCATAATGACAATGGTCATAGTTGTAGTAATAGTTGTTGGTGTTTTTGTTATTTGGACTCCTTGCGGTCGCCGTACACTTGGCTGCGCTGTTATTGTTTTTGCTTGGGCCGCTGCCATTCAACTTAATGGATGCTGCGCGTTTCTTGCCCCAGGCGTGTTGCTGAAACTGTGGCTTTAAAAAGAAATGTTCACCCCGAGCAGGACGAACGGTGCACTCACACACACACACACAAATAGAAGCTTCGGAAAGAAAACATTAGCAAAGAAGATTTGGTGCGAATTTCCGCTTTAATGCTGGACGAATCATTGAATAAACATTGCAAGCCACAAGGTGAATTAAGCATGAACAGCAGACAAACGCCACAAACAGGAACAAAGCCCAAGAAAATATGTAAGAAACATCAACAACAATTTACCAGTTCAAGCTGCGTGTATGCGGCTTTTATTTCTGGTTCGCTGGCAGGTTGGCCAGCTGGCGCCTCCTGCTGCGTCTTCTGCTGTTGTTACTTGTACTTTGTTGTTGTTGTTGTGCGCCACATGAAACCAGCAAAAATTTGTCGACCATGCCACAGGCGACTTATCGTAAATTTGCCGATAATGCTGCCGTCTCAATTGTTGTTGTTGTTGTTGTAGTTGTTGCTGTTTGAGGCCGTTCACTTTGCCTGCAGGACTTGCTTTAAATTTTGCCACATTATTTCGTTTGCTGTCATTGTCATCTTCACCGTAAACATTTCTTATTAAATGCTGCGCACAGTGTCTCAAGTGCGGTCTGAATAAAAAGATATTTTTCTTAAAAAAATTATATATTAAAAAAATATATAAAAAAATTTAAATCTTACTGTAATCACCCGTTTCGGGTTGAGCTGATGGGAAAACACAACCTTCTGCTAATATTCGGTATTGGAGAGGAAAATTACTGCATGGAGTGAAAGGCAAACTTTTCTCATATTTGAAAAAAAAATTTGATTTTGCAAAATAGTCTGTTTTGCACTGAAATGGCTAATATCACATTAATCACATTAAATTTAATCTTTTTTTTATCATTAAAACGTTTTAGTAAATTCTTGAAAAATATCTGTTTAATTGGTATTTACGCCATGGACATTTTCAATAATTCTTGAGGCAATTCTAATAAAAAAATATTAAGTTAAGTTCCTATCGCTACTAAAAAATATTAAGGGTACAGTTTTTTCTAAGAAATTGAAATAACATTCAATTGTATTCACAACAAAAGCAAAAGTCTGCTTCATGTTATTTTTTTTATTTATTTATTAATTTATTTAATTATTTATTTATTTATGTATTTAATAATTTATTTATTTATTTATTTACTTATTTATTTA